>CM023823.1:29415687-29663187 GCA_013266295.2 Branchiostoma floridae x Branchiostoma japonicum | reverse complement strand
TTGGTTGGTTGGTTGGTTGGTTGGTTGGTTGGTTGGTTGGTTGGTTGGTTGGTTTGGTTGGTTGGTTGGTTGGTTGGTTGGTTGGTTGGTTGGTTGGTTTGGTTGGTGGTTGGTTTGGTTGGTTGGTTGGTTGGTTGGTTGGTTGCATTGTTGTTTGTTTGCTTGGTTGTTTGGTTGGTTTATTGGTTGTTTAGTTGGTTGGTTGGTTGGTTGGTTGTTTCCTTGGTTGGTTGCAGGTCTGCATACTGAGCTCAGTCACTGGCTGTTCTAACCTGCACAAACCGTTAAATAAATTTCCTTCTGCCCTTTCCAGAAGTGACATCACGGCCGTCCTGCTGATAACGTGCTCCTTCCTGTGGAGTGTGTGCGACTCCCTGCACTGTCTCCTGGACACCACCAACCCCCCCGCCCATCCTGTCACCGCCATACACAACCACTGCACCACTCTCACGGCAGCCCTGGCCGTGGTGTCCTCTCCCCTAGCCGATCTGTACAAGGTGTTTAAGAAGGGCTTTCACAAGAAGAAGAGAAGGGGAGAGGAGGGGGAGGGCACAGGGAGACAGAACACACAGTGGTTACATTTCTTGTACCCTGGCTTGTTTGGGCAGTTAGGAAGGTATGGTGTCAGTCTCTGATTTTAGAGGCTTTTAATCTTTTTTTATTTGCTAGTTTTTTGCAGCAGACTTTTTCTTATTAATATAAGATGACTTTTTTTAGATCTCTTTTTTTCTATTAATTCTTTTAAACTTTTGTAAGGTTATCTCAATGTTGATTATGCACAGGTTCTAAAAAAAATTATGTACATGGATATGTTACATGTAAAAACTACTGTTACAGTAGTGTGTGCTCCAAATTTGTAATACCGGTAGCCACTTGAAACCAAGACAAATAAATCAGACTGCATCCGAAAAATATTGTTTTTTTATATTTAAATAGCAAAGAAAAATACATATTTCTTTTGCAACTAGATAAACCATGTAATATATTATAAGCATCATTAGTGTCCTTATTGGCAACTAGAAGAAGTTGAACCTGTACTTGTATACATATAATATTGTGCATGTAATAAGATACCACACTTTTAATTATATCACAGTGTAATCCGTACCTAGAACTGCTTTATCACCATAATCTGTACTCAGCTTATAAGAGCACAAACAGTTAATTTACAATAAACTTTAAAAGTCTTTCATTCATTTTGTACCTTACCTATGATGGTTTCAGTTTCCATGATCTGACGGTGAAGCAGTCCAGCTATGTCCAGCTGAAGCTGCTGTGTGGCCAACCGGCGCCAGACTGGGCCATGCTGCTGCACCTCCTCATGATGGGCAGCTGTCAGGCTCCCATACTACTACTCACACAAACAGGTCAGTAGACTTTGCAGTTGTCTATGATTGTGTCCAACATATCTGCAAAATTGCAAGCTTTCAATATGTTTTAATTATCTCTTTTTTCTACAATCTTGAAAACTTACAACAAAAACCAAGTTGCTGTTTCTACATTTTGCATGTGTGCTACAGTAACTATACATGTAGGTCATTGTCATACAACATGTACCTTAAATATTACAGGGCTCAAAATACTGGGTGCGTGCACCTTAGTGCAGGTAAAAGTGGGGCTGTGCAGGTATTTCTGATGTCTACCTGCACTGGTCCATGTGCTGGGTTTATACATCTATTAGTAAAGTGTATGTGGATTTTATTTGCTGCATTGACTGTTACCACCTAATATGAAGTATAAAGAAATAAGATTTTACGTCAAGTAGTTTTTAGTATGACCCATACTTCTCAAATTCTGAGTGGTGCAGGTAATTTTCAATGTTACCTGCACCAGTGATGGTATGCAGAAAAACGTAATATTTGAGCCCTGCTTTAGGAGTCTCAGGAATGGACTTAATTTGATAGTGAATATTAGAGATATCACTATCATATAATTATAATTAATATACTTGAAGTATTATTGGCATCGAATGGCCGAGAAGTGGCTAGGCGAGCGGACACAAGATCAAGAGGTAATGGGTTCGATTCCTTACATTCCTAGCTGGATGTTGTGTCCTTTAAATGACTTTCCTCACCCATGTGTAAAATGGGTACCTGACTTCAGTTGGGGAGGTAAAAGGTGATATGGAAGGAGAGGAATGGGCTCCACCTTCCAGTACCGTTCCCCTATAGTATACGGTCTGACACAGTGGATTAACAACCCACTGCCCCTACGGCCTCTAAAAGGCCATGAGACTACATGATTGTACAATCATGTACCTTTAGTTATTAAAGCATTGTCTGATGAACTGTAGTCAGCATTTTTCAATAAAGTCAAATATATCCATTTTTGTAGGGTTGAAAGAGACAGTACACTCTGCTGACAAACCTCCCAGCACTGCTACTGCATGTGGTAAACTGCACTGTCAGCAGGACAGCTGTGCACAGGCTGGAACAGCAGAGGGCCACACTGTGTTGCAGTCTGTGATAGAGGTCATGCTGTGCTGTCCCCAGTACCCCACAGTGCTGTCCAAAGTGCTCTTACCTGTGATTGACAGGTGAGGTTAAAAAAATTGCACTGTCCAAAATGCTGCATCCCCTGTCACCAGTGTGATTAAGCACGTCGGCAGAACGTACTGCACCTGCACGAAACCCGTAATGTATTGTGCATAGCACTTTGGCAGAACGTCTCATATAAGGTTGTATTAGAGCATATAACAGGTTGACAGCCTGTCTGTAGTTTTCAGATGTTGTATAGGAAAAGATATCGTCTGCAACAGGCAAAATTTTGATGCAACGTTGACCAAACATCTAACGAAAAACGTGAAGAATCAGGGTTTTGCACAGGCGCAATACGTTCTGCCGACGTGCTCTAACAGTATAACTTACAATGATTTACAAAATTGTGCATTGCCAAGTGTTATTCTGATCAATATTTTTTTCAAGTTCAAGTTTTTTTAAAGCAACATGTAAAGGTAAAGGTAGTATAAAGCAGCCAATCTTAGACTGAGAATGAAGCATGATGCTTTTTTTACAACTAACCTATGGCTCTCAATTTACAGATTGTATGTTATATTGTACGTATAATGTTAACTTATTAATAAGTGCCATCTTCATGCCTGTTTATAGACTGGAGGGCTGGGAGTTTTTCGAGGTGTCCATGTTTGCCGAAAGGTTAGAAAAGGTAAGACCATGATTATATATATATAATATAATAACTTGTGATGAGGGATATATTTTTGTGCACGTGTCTGTAGATTTCATCTGCGATGGATTTGTATAATTATTTATTTTTCGACCTTACGTACACATGTACTTGTGTGCAAAAATTGTAATTACCGTTTAATAGCCTTGCAACCTTCAAGCCATACCTGCATTAATTTTGTTCCCAACAACACTTGATAAATATTAAGGCTTATTAAATGTTTATTTCCTGTCCCACAGATGCCCCTGTGGTGCAAATGTTTGGTTGATGCAGTCCAGCCTATCATTAAAAGGTATGTGCAATTATGTATCGTCCTGTACACAAAACTTAGACACATGTCTAAAAGTCAGTAGATACATGTGCATATAAGTGGGAGCACTCTGCTGAGGAATTGGTTAGGTTTTGTATCTCTCGCTCTCAATTGTGATGCATATAGCAGTGTTCCCACTTAATAACTGTTACTGTAACAGTATTTCAGTATTTGATATGCTGTTGTGTGTTATGTTTACCTCCAGGTATGGAAGTATTGTTTTGGGTGACTGAGTTGTTGGCTTATTTAATATAATATTTATCAAGATTTACTACACAATGTGGAAGGATTGACATAGCACTAACTTAAAGGACTATCACCTTTTCATGATGTCAAACCTGAGACCAGGCTGTAATGTTTGAACCACTCACACCAAGGACCCCTGCTCGTTTTGATAAGTCACTGACATGTGGTGGGATCTTTAACATGCTAGAGGTGTGGCTGTCCTCATCAAACATAGGACCTCCACTTTACGTCCTATCCGAGAGGACATCCCTAACTGAAGCTACAATGTACATTGTACAGTGACTGGTACTCATTTACACCAGAGGCAACTGAGGAAATAGGTGTTTTAAAAGTGCCTTTCCCAAGGTTGACAGCACATTATTAGTGGGGGAAGATTGACAGGCAGAATGACAGGATGTCAGAAGTTTAGACACAGGAAGTGGGATGAGCTTGAGAGTAGGTTGACAGCATTTGGGTGGGAGAAAGATTGACTGGCAGAATGACAGGTCAAAAGGTCAAACACAGGAAATGGGGTGAACTCAATTAAGGTCACTAAAATCCAAAATACTTCCCAGAAGTGTGAAATCTCTGATTTCTTGTTTTTGTAGTGTTGTGATGTGTGCTGTCGACTATGTCACTGATCATTTGGGGAAGCCCGCCCCTCCCAACATGGCCGCCGCCCTGTCTGCCCTGCCCTGTGGTTGCAGGGCTACTAAAGGGGAGGAAAGTGATGGGGAGGAGGAAAAAGCTATGAGTGAGTATCCACATTTTATGTTTAGAGTAAGGAGGTACACATCTATATTTACCGGTATGTGAATACAATTTTAAAACAAAATTAGATTTTTATACATGGTAATCTCAGTGCTTCTTAACTGAGTGACCTTTGGCTCCAGTTTTATTTTTTTTTTTCAACTCCCATTATTCCATTTGGCTTGCTAAGACTGCTACATTTAAAAAATGGTGAATTTACAAAGATCTGTGCCTGCGCAAAACCCATGCATGTATTGTGCATAGCACTTTGGCAGAACGTCTGGTCGTATTCACGTATCTAAGGATGACATTCCGTCTGTAGTTTTCAAATGTTGTGTCGGAAAAGATATTGTCTGCAACGGGCAAAATTCTGATGCAATGGTGACCAAACATCCAATGAAAGCCGTGAAAATTCTGGGTTTTGCGCAGGCGCAGTACGTTCTGCCGACATGCTGTCCCTCCTAGTTGTTACTATAACAGTTTTTTCATCTCTCAATGCAGTTACATGTACATGACAGTTATGTATTTCATTAAAAGTTCAAATTAACTTCGTAGTACGTTCTGCCAACGTGCTCCTTCCCAGTGATGTCAAGTCGTCTTTTGGCTTTTTCTCCCAGGTACAAAGGTGGTGCTGACCCGAGCCTTAGCCTGCCTGTTGTCGGCCCTGATGGAGACTGTACAGACTATCCCTACTGCAGTACAGCACTTCTGTAAACAACTACAAGGTACGTCGGGGCTCAAAATGCACTAGTGCAGGTAACATTCCAAACAATTCTCAACGTGTATTCAACATTCGAATACATACAATCATTATGTGCCTGTGCCAGACATTTATTTATTTATTCATTTATTTCAGTATTCTTTAACCAGGGTAGCACCAACTCAGTGACTTAGCACTGCTCTTTCGAGTGGCCCTGGGTACACATACATGTACATGATTGTAGAAAAACACATTGTAACAATATGTACATGTACAAGACAAAGACGGGATCAATAACATCAAATCACAATCAGATTTTACCTGCACAATTTATTCACCTTTCAACACTATTACTCCTGGACCAGTCTTTGTCAGTTGATTTTATGCATGATATTATGCAAATGTTATGCAAATTGTGGACATGCGTGACTCAAAGAGTCAAACAGTGCCAGAAAGCTTTTGCTGGCCTTGCATGCATATGTAAAAGTGATCGCTTCAGCTAAAATTTAGAAACCCTGATTCAGACGGAGTTGTGATGCTGCAATTCCAGCATGCAATTCCACATGATTTCTATAATTATGAACACTGTTTTGGCAGTTTTTACCCCAACAGCTACACCCTACGGTGGTACACGTGTACTGTTACAGTAGATCTTGAAATGTTTGCATTGTATTGTTTTTTTTTTGCATATGGAGGACACTACACACATATAGAGGAATATTGTGTTTTTGTGCTATAGTATTGTTTCGACCATGAATCACTGCAAAAAACTTAAAGCCCAACAAAAATTAATGAATTTACAGTACATCACATCCATCCACTTCTCTATTCCAGACAAACTGACAGAGAGGGAGATTCAGACAGCTCACAGTAGTGTGGGGTTACAGGTGGGTGGACACTAACAATAAAAGTACACTAGTCTTTAGTACAAGATTGATGTTTTGTTTTGCTTATTATAAGCTACAATGTATCATATCACATTTCTGTAACTTATTTCGACCTGTGACTGTACTTGTTAGTTTTGTGTAATACTATGTACATGTATCTTACCTGTGGTGCTGTGTGCAGCTTCTGGCAGGTGCTAATGTCTAACCTGCAGTACATGTACCTGTGCATATACATGTGCTGTGTCCAGCTGCTGGCAGATGCTTAGGTCAAATCTGTACCAGGTCCTGTGCATATACATGTGCTGTGTCCAGCTGCTGACAGATGCTAAGGTCTAACCTGTACCTGTGCATGTACATGTATGTATTTTACCTGTACCAGCTGCTGGCAGGTGCAGTGTACCTGGCTCTACACAACCAGAGGCAGCTGGAACAGTGGGCAGGCCACAGCATGAAGCAGACCATCAAGGACAACCTGTCCCTGTTAGGACTGTGTGCTTACCATGTGCTGACTGCCACTGTGGCAAGTAAGTTACTCTTGGTGTTACAGTTTAGCAAGTCTACAATGTAGCTGAGAAATGCTGGGAATGTGTGATACCATTTTGCCCACTGCTATGGTGGCAAGTAGATTTTTCAGTTGAGATGTTGGTCCCTGAACATTGCCTGAAATTAGTTCAACTTGTTTTTTTTGTGTGCAAAATCCCAGTTTTTCACTATTGCCAAATGAATGTTTCAGCAACTGTTCAGCTGCCTTCATCAAGATAAATATTTTGTAGGATTTTTTCACTGGCAGTTGACTAACATATGCATGAGTTACATGATGTTCGTGACAATTCCAGTCTACTTGGAAAAGGAGTTTTTTTAAGGCGCTCCTACCCTGTATTCCCCTCTCAGGCTGCTTGTGAAGAAAATGTGTATTTATAGGCACTTGAAGTGTCAAGTCATAAAACTAAAAAATTTGAGAATTAGAAATAATAATACTGTGAGCACTGTTAGCTGGTATCCAGTCTATCGTGGTTTGGGCGGGCTCTCTTTGGGCCTGTAGACGTTCCCCGCCGCCCAGTTCAACTAGGCTCCCCGGTAGGTTTTGCACAACGGGAGTTTGACTAGCCCACCACACTCCTGCCGTGCATAACTCCCATAACGCAGGGCTTAAAACTCCTACCGGGGAGCCTTAGTTAAACTGGGCAGCGGGGAACGTCTACAGGCCTCAAGAGAGTCCGCCCAAACCACGATAGACTGGACTAGTGCTGTGTACCTAAACCCACGTTTAGGTTCAGGTCCGGATTCAAGTCCAGAGGTTTAGGTTCAGTTCCGGACTTGTAAGTCCAGACCTAAACCCACGGTATATACAAAATTGCATGTTGGCAACCTTGCAATGTTGTCTGTGAGAAACTGTGGCCATGATGGCAATGATTTCTTCAATTTGCAGTACAGATTTTGCAATCTATGGAAGGTTTTATGTGGTTCAGAACATGTGACATGTTTTTTTTCCAACCAAGTCCGGAACTGGTTCCCGCAATTCAGTTTTTTTGGGACTTGAACCTATTTTTACAAGTCCGGAACTGAGTCCAGCAAACCGGTACACAGCACTAGACTGGACAGCAGACACCATGTACATGTATATAGTATACAATAAAGGGTTAATGCACTGCCCCGAGGTGTATATGGTGAGATAATCCCTGGTCAGGTGCGATAACCACCGAATAAACCACCAAGTGAGCGTAGCGAACGAGGTGGTTTATTCGGTGGTTATCGCACCTGACCAGGGATTATCTCACCATATACACCGAGGATAAGGCGGGGCATTAACGTTATTATCATATAGCCTATCAGGGTTCTCCCCAGACGACGGAACAACGGCGCTGCGCCGGTATACTCCTAGCTCAGCGCCGGTATACTGCTTTCCAAATTTAGGGTGTTTCATCCCTGTTTTTCCGGATAATTTTGCCAAAATTCGTGAAAATTCGCTCATTTCAGGGCTGAGTGGCGTCTATTTTCCCGTCGCCATTGTCTGTGAAAACTTGTGAATGCAATAATCGCATCAACAATGACCATTTCGCACATCGCTACAAGGGAATCCCTGTCATTAGTGGAACATCGGACGCCCCGCTGGCGTTTTAAAATCATGTAAACAACGCTAATTGCCTGATTTCCTTGTGAATCAAAGCCCACGGCTCAGAAATTAAGTTTATTGGCTACTACTAGTATGTTTCCTGACGAACTGTGGAAAAATCCCCTTACCAAGCACGTGGCGGCCGCGAGACATTCTGTCAAATTCGGCGAAGCGGGAGAAAAATGACTCGTGCAATACAGCGATATTACCCATGAAAACAACGTACGAGGCTTTATTTTCCTCTAGAGTGTTTTTTTAAGTCACAAAACCTCTACAAATACCGAAATTTGTCCACAAATACGGCCTCGAGCTACCGACGAGAAGCCTCCCTGACGTGAACCGGTCGGCTACCAATCAGCGTCGACCTTATTACCGCCGGTGACGTCACTGACGTCACTGGCGGTAATATAGGTCGACGCTGATTGGTTTGGGTGTTCGTTGGATTTTAATAACCTCTGCGTGGGTGTGTTATGGTGTCATAAAGAATGGCAAACGGGGACCTCTGATTGGTCAACGCTACCCGGCTATATGATAATATAGTATACAACCTTTATAAACACCTGTCAGTGGAATACTCATCATGTTTACCTTCACAGAAGGAAAACATTATTATTTTAATTGTTTTTGCTCTGTTTCTTCTTCTTCCGTTCCAAACAAATAAAGTCAATGACTGTGACCAGACGTCTGTCACCATGGTAACTGGTGCTGTAGCGGACACCCTGTGGTGTTGGGTTACATTATGTAGCAAGAGGCTGGCCACCATATGTAATACATGTATACATGTACATGTATGAATGTGTTTGAGTCCGAAAAAATAGAGCAGTATATATTATTTATGTTTGTTAGGCTAGACCATGTGAAGGTACAATGTAAACATTTTGCATTTGCTTTGCAAATGTTACCTTAAAGTTTCTAGTTTACATGTACATGTAATACTATGTTTTCCGACTTTTAGGCAGCAAAGGAAACATGCCTCGTCTTGCCTACACCTTTATGAGGAAGCACGGCAGCTGGCTTTCCGAGCAGATAGACAACATCGTGGAGTCGGTGTCTAATGTGTGAGTAAACTACAGCCCACTTTTAGGGGCAAACAAAGAAAGCATCTCGAGGGAAAATATGTAGCAAAAAAGCAAAATTAAGGGAAACCCGGGCTCGAAATACTACCTGCACATGCAGGTTAGTCCTGTAAAATTGGAGCTGTGCATACTGATGTCTACCTGCACCTAACCTGCACTGGTCCATGTACTGGGATTAAATACAGGACTGGACCAGGTGTATGTGGATCTTTTTTTGTGTATTGACTGGTATCACCTACATTTTGAATGAAGTTTAAGAGAAAGGATGGCAATGGTTTCTGGAACAGTTTTTAGGGTTATCCATACTTCCTACATTCTGAGTGGTGCAGGTAAAATTTGTCTGGTGCAGGTAATTTTCAATGTTACCTGGACCAGACTGCAGGTACAAATGTATGCAGAAAAAAGTATTTCCAGCCATAATTGTTTACAAAAGTTATAATGATAGACTATAAGTTTATTGTTTATTGACCACAATCCAGGTACATGACAGCGTATAAAAACGCTGAATTACACACTCTGGCTTTTAAGAACAGACTAAACAATAAGGTAGGCTAAACAAACAAGGGATATTGACAAACTAGGTACAAACATGAACAAATACTGACTAATATACAGTCACAGTAACTGTTATGTATGTTAGTCAGTATTTGTTCAGTAACAGTTATAAAAATAGATCAGTAGCACCTGCTAAAGGGGCCTTCACAGTGTGTGAAAATTGATCGGCTGACGAGTCGGCGAGCTCTAAACGACATTAACGGCAGTAGTACGGCCGATGTTTCGTCGAGCATCGCGCGAATTTTCGAGATCCCCGGCGATTTTTTGGAGTCGGACGAAGCTCGCTGACCAGCGAAACGTGTTCTTTATATAATTCTTGCGTCACATTGTCGACGAGCTTCGGCCGTATTTGTTGATCGCTGAAAGTCGCCTGATTTTGAGATCGACCGAGGATCGCGCGTATTTTTAACAATGTGACGGTCCCTTAATGGATTAAAAACTATGATGATGGTATTGGGAGATTTCAACTTGCTTGTTTATTTATTTAAGTTATGAAGTTAAACCTCCTATTTCTCTGCCATCCTACAAATTATCAGTTGTTTTGGGTTGTGTTTGATAATTGGTAAAATTATACATGATTGTTGTATGTTTGCAGGTCTGTGGATGAAGGCTCCAATGCTGCGGTGTTGGAAGGCGGTAACCTGGAGTTCCTTCAGCTCTTCATGTCGACACTCGCTCATAACATTCTTCAGGAGCAGCAGGGTGAGTCGTGTCACCATTCTGTTTTGACGCTTAGTTTTGGGTGTGCTTTGTGGTGGCTTGTCAGCGTGCGAAATACTAGGTTGCCCAGTTGCACCGAGCAACCATATTTTGCTTGGTGCAACCTATTTTTGCACCCAGTTAGCCCAGTGTGCTACCTAAATTTTGTGGTAAGGATGCCCCTTTCTTCCATTGGGAACTGTTTATTGAGATCTGAAGTTCCCATGGAACAGCTCATCACTTCAGGTAAGAGGAAACAACTCCCACTGTCAGAAATGTGTAAAATTTAATGCACATTGCATTCTAACAATTTAAAAGTTAAACATAAATTAATAATATGTAGGATATAGAGTTTAAATTTGGGGCAACATGGAATTTTGATGGGCAACCTAGCTTTCATCCTAGGTTGCCACTGGGCAACCTGGCTCAAAAAAGTATTTCATACACTGTGTATGTATTGTTATTACTCCGTGAAGGAGGTATACCTCCTGCAGGAGTATTCGGGTCAGCCGGTTTTTCGTGTTCGCAGCTAAAACTCACGGTTCCCTTTGTTCAATCGGCATTTAATTTTATACGTCGTCTGCAGGCATGCCAGTGGTGATGCACGTATATCAATATTTACCGTAGGTGTTTTCGCGGTCAAGATAATATTCGAAAAGCACCCCTACATTTAGGGGCACATGGGACCGGCCGCGAAAAACCCGTTGTTTTGAATAGCGCGGGGGGGGGAGCATCCTTAATGCAGATGTGCGGGGCGGTTTTTAATGCAGACCAGATGCGGACCGTAATGGTTTATGGATGGGGCGGAATTGTGAAATGTGTTCGCACGTAAAAGTCATGTTTGTGTACGTTGTATTTCTATGAATTTGGGCATGTGGTGTGCCGTTATGTCCGTGTTGATGCAGGTGTCTTTGTTTTTACCGTAGCGTTTTTTATATTGTGGTGATTGCCATATTTGTGACTTCCCCCTATTTTTCCTGTTGTGTATGAAATGTTGTCGCCCGGCCGGTGAGCGGCAAGTGTTAAAATTGTTGACGTGGTTTTAGACTGACCGCCAGTTGCGCAGTTAACTTTGTGCACGTGTCTTAAAAGTTTGTTTTTACCGTAGCGGTTATGTAGGGCGGTGTTTTCCGTGTGCAACGTTGCTGTTGTGATCATGTTGTAAGCAGTTGACTTGAGCGGTACCCGTTTTTCCGTGTTCGCAGCTAAAACCCACGTACCCCTTTGTTCAATCGGCATGTAATTTTATACGTCGTCTGCAGGCATGCCAGTGCCAATACCACCTCCCAATCTGCAAATTATAAAATTTCATGGAGAATTGTCGCCTATGGCTTCTTGTTATGTGTTGATTTCCGTTTGTCTCACTGTTTGTGATGTCCTATGTACAAGGCATACCTGCAAAGCAATGCGATTAGCATTGAGTGTATCCACCCTGTTAAAATAAAACAGAAACAAACAAACAAACATGGGTTTTAAGGTGGTCATTCAGTTAGGGTTGCTGACTTACAAGTAGAATCTAAAGGTTCTGGGCTTGAACCCCCAGCAGACCCCAGTGTTGTGCTTCTACAGTACAGTTTATGACTCGATTAACTTCGGAATCCCATCCCACGCATTTTACAAGCAGTTTTAACTCGTTTATTTCTCGTGTAAACGTCATGTAAATGCACTTGAAAACTGTGTAAAAACCTTGTGACACATATGGTTAAAAGTAGTGCAAAAGCCGTGTAAAACGCGTGCTCTAATTACCAGGTCCTGCAATTGCATGTGGCTATCTATAACACATAACCACATGCGATTACACGAACATCTACCTGCATTTTACAAGAAAAATAAATGCGATTTAGATGAAAAGAGTGCGCGACTTTTGCATGCATTTTAATTGAGAAATGCACGGCTTTTAATCACGTTTTGTGCGACTTTTGATAGCAATTTGCATGCGTGTAGATGGGCTATTCAAGATTTGTACTGTGTGCTTATCAGTACTTTCATTGGTGAAATATGAGAACCTAGCTTTGGTTAGGGACGTTCTCTTGAATGGGATGTAAAGCTGGAGGTACTGTGTTTGAAGAGAGCCATATCTTAAGCATGTTAAAGAACCCACTACACTTATTCATACATGTAAGTGTATGGGTCCATCCCGGTCTGAGCGGATCAAACCTTACAGTCTGGTCTTATACAGCTTGTACCATTACTGTACAAAACTGTGTTGTGTTATACTGCACCACAGATTGCCTCATAAATAAACTTGAGGCAATCTACAGTGCAGTGTTCCTGGTAAGTCTACATGTACCAGTATGTCAAGCAAACAAACAAATGCCGTGATCATCAGATTTAATTTATTCTGATGTACTTGTACTTTGTAAGTGATTTTAACCACATGTAAAGCGTCGAGTCACACCACAGAGAACATTTCAAAAGGGAATACACAATGCAATCAAATTCTAAACCTTGTTTTCTGCCACATGAGAACTGTTTTAATCCGTCACACATTCAGAACCTTCCTCCAACCACCAACCAACCAAGGTCGGCGACTGAAGTTCGGGAGCTGTCTGACCAGATTTAGGCCACGCCTACCTTTCTATACAAATTGAATCGAATTTGAGTTAAATTTGACCGTCGAACACGCCCTGAACATGCCCCAACAACAGTAATTTACTGCTGACCTACTCCCGAACACCAGCCAACCATGGCCGAACTTCCCATCTACAACATTCGGCTGGCACAGCTGAACAGTAACCAACCTCGCTGAACAGTCCAGCTAACCACAGCCGACCTTGCTCCCGACCTACTCCTAACCATGGTTGGGGGGAGTTTGGCAGTGTTCGGGAGGCCATATTCAACTGCGTGACAGGGCTTTACCTGAATTTTGATTCACAAATGGCATTCTTACAGGGAGTCTTTCATTCAGTAATATTATGTTTGTGTCACCCTTCCTCTTCTTCTTTTTTTCAGGAAAGAACAACCTTGTCCATTTGTTCAATGTCATCAAAGCGAACCAGGTATTGGTCAACAAATACATTTAACAACCTTCCAGTTCCCCAAATCTTGTATTTTGTCTGATGTAATACAAAGAAAAATGTAACCTGTGCTTTTCAATCAGGAAATTATGTATCAGTTTTGAGCTGATAAAGAATTTAGCTTCAGCATCAGAACTACATTGTACATGTATGCAATACTGTATACAGGCATGAATTGGTTTGAACTGATTTATATTTTAACTCAGACGTATGTGTTATTATAATATTTTCAACAAGTTTTTTGTTTTCCAAACCTCCCAGCAATGGTTCCAGGTGCAGTTAGGGATTCCACCACTGCTGGGGAAGGATGACCTCCCCCAGGTCGTGCCCTTTGAACCCAACCCAGGTTCAAGAGAGCAGGGCATGACCTTTGACCCACTGCTGGAGTTCAACAGCATAGGAGACTGTAACATTGACCAGGTACATGTACATGTATGTTGTCATCAACAGCTCTCAAACAGCTGCATGAGGTATTGTATACCTTAAGCCCCTGTCACACATTCAGAACCTTCCCCCAAACACCAGCCGACCAAAAAAGGTTGGTTGATGTTTGGGAGTAGTCTGACCAGATTTTTAAAGGCTATGCCTACCTTTCAGTATGAATCAAATCGAATTTTAGTGAAATTTGAGTCAAATTTGACTGCCAACAATGCCCCGACCTAGTCCCATTGGCAGCCAACCATGGCCGAATTTCCCGTCCAGACCCAAATGTTTGGCACAGCAAAATAGTACAAGACCTCGCCAAACACAGATACAAAAGATTAGTGATGGCATACATTTATATTACGTAACTGTTTTGTCTTTTCCCTTGACTGTTAAATATCGAAACTACGCGTAGTGATATTTTACGTTTAGTCTCTGATGTAATAGTATACTACTGAATTTAGCCCATATGGGCAAGAACATGAATGAATGAATGGTTTATTAACATGCATCATCATCATCATCATCTGGCGGCTGCTGAGCAGACGACCGGGAGTTCCCTCCAGTTAGTCCTGTCCTGGGCGATGTCAGCAATCCGCTTCAAAGAAAGGTCCAAGTTGTTGTCACCCAGCAACCGTTGGATGTACTGTAGGTAGGTGGTGGGTTGGCGACCACGTCTAACATGCAAAGATCATAATCATTTCTGCTATGTCCTGTTTCAGAATACCCTGTTGGAGTTTCCCTGGGACTGGGCTGAGCTGCTGCAGAGTGACCTGGGACTGAGTGAGCCAGGCTTTACCACCCTGCTACAACACAGGTCTGTTATAATGTTTGAAGTTTTGAATCAATTATCATCATAATGACATGATTATTTGTTATTTGAATTAACCGTTGAACACAATTGATGGGGAGACAAGACAACATACAACATACAACACAAACAACATACAACATAAACTGTTACAATACGAGTGATCGCCATGACGTCACAGCCAGCGAGTGGTAGGAAAAAAGCGGGTGAAGGTTGGCTGATTAGCTGATTTGTCTTCAAATAATTTACA
The DNA here is from genome assembly GCA_013266295.2 of Branchiostoma floridae x Branchiostoma japonicum. NCBI lineage: Eukaryota > Metazoa > Chordata > Leptocardii > Amphioxiformes > Branchiostomatidae > Branchiostoma > Branchiostoma floridae x Branchiostoma japonicum. The sequence continues at coordinate 29,648,188 of CM023823.1, read as the reverse complement.
TGTATATGATGTAGACAAAAACAGCGATTGCTTGTACATTTGTATGAGACAATCAGTTTCAGTTGATGTCTATACTGTAACTTCTATGTAATTTCTTCTAATTTCTTGTGTCTTTGTTAAGCTTTTTATGAGCAGAGACAAATAAAAACAGGTAACGGACCGTAGTGTGATATACTAGTAAAATAAATGAAATGAAATGATATGGCGTTGTTTAAAGAATGACAAAAATGGTCTACTATCACCACAGGTGTGACATCACGGATGAATCGTGTCTGGACACAGACAAGGAGAAGAGACATGCCGCTACGCTAAAGTCCAAGTTCGGCCTGGAACAGACTTCATCTGTCTGATGTCTCAGTAGCATGTTGTAGTCCATGGCTTCTCGTCAGTGTTCTAGCCACCTGTAGAAGCACATCGGCAGAACGTACCGCACCTGCGCGAAACCCGTAATGTATTGTGCATAGCATTTTGGCAGAATGGCTCATATAAGGTTGTATTAGAGCATATAAGGTTGACAGCCGGTCTGTAGTTTTCAGATGTTGTAAGGAAAAGATATCGTCTACAACAGGCAAAATTTTGATGCAACGTTGACCAAACATCAAACAAAAAACGTGAAAAATCGGGGTTTTGCACAGGCGCAGTACGTTCTGCCGACGTGCACCGGTAGATAATTTCATCAGGTTGGTAAATGGTTGGTACATTACAAGAGCGCAGAACATCTCAACCCTCATTCTTCGAGGAAACATCAGCGGTACAACAAGTAGCCACGCAGGAGATGGTGTGACGACATTAAAGACTGGACTGATAGATCACTTGCAGAATGTACATGTATATGTCACAGGGCAGACTGGAATCCAGGACAATCTGGAATTGTCCTAGACTTACTTAGACTTAGGGGCTCCCGTGTTGTCCGACACATGAGGCAATCAATGCGGTCCAGCAAGTTCGGTATGTCCTAGGACAGACTGGAATTCTATTCTGCCCTAGGGGAGACTGGAATGATCCTAGTCTCTCCTAGGACAATTCCAGATTCTCCTAGGACATACTGGAATTAAGATATTAAGATCCCAGCTCCTAGTAGAATTCCAACCTGCCCAGCCCCTAGGGCAGACTAGAATTCCAGTCTGTCCTAGGAGAATCTGGAATTGTCCTAGGAGAGATTAGAATTCCAGTCTTCCCTAGGGCAGACTAGAATTCCAGTCTGTCCTAGGACAATTCCAGATTGTCCTGGATTCTAGTCAGCCCTGTGACATATCCATAGCGAGCAAAGGATAGAGATGGCTAGAGGAAGTTTGTGCTAGAGGCGACCGTAGTCCCCGACCCTCCAGACACTGAGGATATGGGACAAGGTGAAGGTGAAGGTACATGGTTGAATAGTAATAAAAAGTTCCTTTATTCACAACCATTTGTTTTATATGAGCCGACGTTTCGATGACCGTCTGTCATCTTCATCAGGGCTAATATGACTGGTTTATAAAACTGTGCTCTGGAGCTGGGTGTTAACATCTAGCTTGAGTGCACAGTGAACTATGTAACACCTACATGTAGTAAAACAGTCATATTAGCCCTGATGAAGATGACAGACGGTCATCGAAATATCGGCTCGTGTAAAACAAATGGTAGTGAATAAAAGAACTTCACTATTCAGTGTTCTAGCTAGCCTGAATTGTTTTTACGTCATCTCAATTTCTTTGGAATAACATAATGTTGAGCGCCAAAGACTTCGGTGCGACACCACTTTTGAAATCTTGACCCTCTGAAATGCTATTTCCTGCGCATTTTGACTGGCACAACTTGTAGTGTGCTTTTGCATTTTTTTGTTTTTCTTTTTCTTACATTGTCAAATAGCTTTAAATATGGAATGTGCAATATGATGTAGGGTACTATTATACATGACTTTTTTGTATGTTACAGAGACTTCTATTTTGCGATGTCGGTATGTAAAGTTATAGTTGAATGTACACGTATTATAAAGATGTATACTGTTGTAAGTCTAAGCTTTGTCATTTAACCTTCTCCCTGCTAAATTTAAGCCTTTTGGCAGCAAATTTGTATTGGCTATGGGGTTAGGCAGCAGGGAGAGGGTTCATATTTGACTGTAGAGGTATACATGTACATGTGAATAAAGTAAGACACCAGTCAAACAGCTGATACATTGTAGTTTCTGTTGCAGTTTTGATTAATGATGAATCGGATTCCGTGACAACCAAAATCCATTGTGGCGTCCTGTTGCATAATGGTTAAAGTGTTTACACAGGAATCAAGAGGTACTGGGTTTGAACCCCTGATATGCCATAATGATATGCCTGATATGATATCAGGTTCCGCTAACGTTCGGCAGCAGTCTGACCAGATTTAGGTCACGCCTACATTTCTGTACGAATCGAAACGAATTTGACTTAAATTTGTGTCAAATTTGACCCCCTGACACTGCTGATCTGACTTACTCCCGAATGGTTGATTTTGCGCCGACCTACCCCTAACCATGGTTGGGTGACGTTCGTTACTGTTCTAGAATCCAAATTCGTGAATGTGGGACAGGGGCTTCAGATACGAGAAACGAAGGTCTTGTGTTTGAGGACAGCCACACGTCGAGTACGTTGAAGATATCACCATACTTATTGAAAACAGTAGGTGTGTGCCTGTATCAAACCTTTATGCAATCTTTCTACATGTACAGTGCTAATTATGTGGTTTTAGCGCGTGTTTTAGAAGAAGAAGTAGAGCGTGAGGTGTTGTAAAGATCATTGTGCAATCACAACAAAGCTGGTGGGCTTAATTTGGGATATTGCAAAGATAGCCTTACACGTATCAGTAGCTTCACAGTGTAATTCTTATTATTTACTTAAAGATTTGTTTTCCACTTTACAATGTCACAAAAGCTTTGCATGCCTTCGACGTTCAGTATACAAGTAATGATAAACGGAATTCCACCCCCTTCCCAAGAATCTTTTATTTCAACTCAAGAAAAAGTATCATATCCTGTAATCTATAACAACAACATTTCTAAGTAGACATATCTACATGTACGTTCTGGACTCCTATCATCTTAAAGTCAATGTGTAATCTCTATTCATCGTAACGTTAATAAATAAATATGTTTTTGGGGTGTGAAATATGTAAGACCTACAGTGTATTTAGCATAAAATCATTTTGTAACATTACAGAACAGGAATGTAATATGGTGTTTTAGCAAAGTAAGGACATGTTGTTTTTGACATGATAAATAAAAAAGCAACACGTGCACAGCGGACTAACACATCCAGTGCGATATTTTGGAGGGCTAATCTTTGTGATCATTACGCGTAATTGATAATACTAATTTAAGTCTACGGCCCTCTTTCCCACTGCTCTCTTACCAGTGGAATACATTCAGCTTTAACCTTACAGTTATAAACTGTTTAACTACGACGTCGTTAAATAGCAAAGTTCTTTATTCACAACCACATTTTAACTTGTTAGGAAGGTTGAACAAATAACTGAACACACAGAACATGGTATGACTTGAGGAAGCTTCCGCTATTGTTTTATACCAAATAACAAATTCTATACTCTTCATATCTTCTTCTTTGACTGTAAAAGACTTCACTTAGAGTTCGAAACACATTTTCTTCAGCCTAGTTGTACTGATAAAATGGCAAAGAATTACGATAGAAAAAAATGCATTCTAATGCACTTGCATTTCTATGCAATTTACGGCATATGATTGCTTATTCTGCAGCTTCTTTGTAGGATATACAGAATGGTGGCAAACTTTGGGGAGGGGGGAGGAGGCGGTCGAAAATTGATGCACGGGTGGTCGTCCTAAATCTCCTATATCGATTGATATCATCGAATTACATCCAATACATACTGGGGCATTCCTTCAGGTTTAACATTGCAAACAAACTGAGCTGGAGATTCTTTTATCGTCGTTACATCGTGAGAACATTCTATCTCAGGGGACGGGAGAGGACACAGCTCCCAAACCTGCTCTGGAGTTGTACTGCCTGGAAGAACTAAACATCACAAACTACCGTATAGTCTTTACTACTTTTTGTTTGGTTGATCATCCATCAAACAAGCTCTGCGTCCAAGGAAGCCGACGCCTCTGTCGACTGCCCTGACGGACAGTATGGATAAGACGTTGGGACTGCGCTGTGTGGTGACTGCAGTAGTGTTGGTGGTAGCCGTGACACTGGTGGCCCCTGCAAGTATGAGGACGACAGAAGGTAAGAACAGTTTATAAGTAGCTAACTTTAATCCCCTGTCACACATACAGAACCTTCCCCCGATCTTGTGAGCATGCCCTTACTGCGTATACTTGGTAGCGACGATTTTCAACATAGAGAATCGAGGGAATCGTAACAAACAGGGGCGACAGTAAAGAAAGGCAAACACCAAAGGGGCTCCCGGGAGTCGAACCCGGGCCGCTAGCTTCTGACTTCAACGCCATAACATGCAACTAGACAAACCTTCCATCGAAAAACATATCTGTACATTTAAGGCCCTTTTAACTGAAAAGAAGTTGAATTTATCCTTATTTTGTATCTGTTGACATACACCGGTACCACTTGTGTTTAAAATAGGGCTGTTTTGCTATTTTCAGACAAAAAATGTACATTTTGGCTTCTGTGCCTTAATATTTAACAAAAATGATCGGAAATTTGGTATAGAGGTGCCTTGGACACATGCTCACAGATCGCATGAATCACACTTTTATCATATGCTAGTTTAAAATTGTGAAAATGGAACTTTTTTTCTATTTTCAAAAAAATGTACATTTTCGGCTCCTGTGTCCTGATATTAAAACCAAATGGAACCTGGAATTTGGTATGGAGGATCATTGGACACATGCCCACAGAACATTATTCAAACCTTTGGCATGCATCACTTTAAGATTGTGTAAAATGGGACTGTTTTGCTATTTTCATGTACATTTTTTTAATCCCATGCCCGGAATGACCTGAAATTTGCTATGGGGTTCCTTGGACACAAGTCCACAGAACGTTATTCACATTGATGGCATACACCGATTTGAAATTGACAATGTGTAAAATGGGCTTTTTGTTTGCTATTTTCGAACAAAAAAAATGTACATTTTTGGCTGCTGTGCCCTAATATTAAGCCCAAATTACCTGTAATTTTTATTTTCATTTTATTAAAATTACAACTGCAATTCACACTCATGGCATGCGTCGCTTTAAAATTGTGTACAATGGGACGTTTTGGCCATTTTCAGACAACAATGTACATTTTTGGCTCCTGTACCCTAATACTAAAAACAAATGACCCAAAGAACTCTTTTATTCAAAACCTCTATATGGGGGTTTTGAGAATATTTGTAACTGAAAAGAACTACATGGGGGTTTATTAGCAATGAAAAGCACTGTGTGGGTGTTTCGAGAACAATTGTTATGAACTTAGGGGTATGAAACACTTGATACTGGATGGAAAAGTTTGATATGGAACAGTCCGTTTTGGAATGGGAAAGGAAATGGACTGAAATATGCTGTATTTGCCAATGAGCAAATGTCGGCCTTTGCAGTGTTCATGTTAGTTCTCCTCCTGTCATTTTTTAAATGGATTAAACTTCTTCATTTTTGGGCCAGATGACCTGAAATTCGGTATGGAGGTCCAGTGAACGTGGGCAAATATCCCCAGTGGTTTGTTGTTGTTTTTTCGTTTTTTTTTTAATACAGGCTTTTAGAATGGTTTTATTTGTTTTTTTTGGCTGTGTTATAGGAAATGTACTATAGCAGTGTGTGTTTACCATATTTGGAGTGTGGCCATATTTGGGCATGGGGAGAGGAGCTCCATGCCCAAATATGTGCATGTAGACAGGAGCGCAGGTGTGGCCCTACTTGCAGATGTGGTTGCTGATTGGCTGTTCACTTAATGACTTTACTGCTAAAAGAACATCTGGTGCCACATACTTATAATACGAACAATTACCTTGTTTTTTTACAAGTATTGGCATGAAGAAAAGGAGTGTTTTGGGTTGTGAATCGGCGGAAACGTGTCACATAACCTACATTTTTATACACCTTGCTATTTTTAACCATGTTTTAAAATCTTTTAATCAAATTAGCTGCAGATACATGTAGTGGTGTGGTAGGTAAGGTGATTGACCTTTTGTTGACATTGTTCCATTTGATAATGGGGGTCCTCTGTAAAAGTTTGACATCATGTCTGGTGCAGTTTTTACGTAGCTGCAATCATACACGTACATTGGCACACATCTAACTACACATTTCTTCCAACTAGTTTTAAATTCAATTTTGAACGGGTGATCAGATAAAAGTGTTTTATCTGGACCATAACATAATGTGGGGTCACTAGAAGAATTCATTCTTAAAGAGGGTTTTGAATTAAGTATTGGACAGGGCTGTGTGTATAGGAGGGGGGCAGTTCCATTTTTGGTATGGGGGATGTGGTGAAGGCATTTGCTCCTGAGCAAATGTCTGACTTTCTAGTATTGATTTGCCTAGTCATTGGATGAATGGTTCGGGAGACAAGAAACAATCTTTTAAGATTGTTAAACACAATTCATTCAGCAGGGTAGTCTAATATGTGATATCAAATCAGTCGGGTTATTGTGCTGTTTGTATAACATATTGATGAAATACATTTTTTTTTTTTTATTAAACAAAGAAGGAACCATCCAGCGTACAGTACGAACGGAAATTGTTACAGAACATAATGAACATAATGAACATAATGATAGGAATTCCAAACTAATATGAAATGATTATAACAAAAATTCAAATATAACGAAATATACCGTGAACAAATCATCGAACGGTAATTGTACGAACGGAAATTGATACAGAACTTAATGATAGGAATTCCAAACGTAACATCAAAATAAATTCAAATATTATTCAACAAAATTGGGAATTCCTTAGTAATATGAAATGATTATAACAAAAATTCAAATATAACGAAATATACCGTGAACATATCATCGAACGGTAATTGTAAGAACGGAAATTGATACGGATCTTAATGATAGGAATTCCAAACATAACATCAAAATAAATTCAAATACCATTCAACAAAAATGGGAATTCCGAACTAATATGAAATGATTATAACAAGAATTTCAAATATAACGAAGTATTCCGTGAACAAAGCATCGAACGGTAATTGTACGAACGGAAATTGATACGGAACTTAATGATAGGAATTCCAAATATAACATCAAAATAAATTCAAATATTATTCAACAGAAATGGGAATTCCGAACTAATATGAAATGATTATAACAAAAATTCAAATATAACGAGATATACCGTGAACATATCATCGAACGGTAATTGTACGAACGGAAATTAATACAGAACATAATGATAGGAATTCCAAATATAAGATGAAAATGAATTCAAATACTATTCAACAGAAATGGGAATTCCGAACTAATATGAAAATTATTACAACAAAAATTCCAATATAACGCAACGTAATATGAACATATCATCAGCTGCATAAAGAGCCCCACTTCCCCCGGTGCTTCTCCAGTTTACCTTTTCTCAAGGCTATGGAATATTCTATATTATGGAAGAATTTGATATAACAAAGAAAGGAATCAAAGCTTAAAGTACTGGTTTTTCTACATCTAAATATATAAATTTTGGCAAGTAAGGTTATAAGATTTTCAATTGGGGGGGTTCCCAAGTGTAGATTTCCAAAAATAACATTGAAACCATTTAAAGATAAATCTTTAGTTGTTTTATGATGATACCAAATTTTAATTTGGTTCCAAAAAGAAATTAGATTTGGACATTCCCAGAAGACATGCAGGTATGTTTCTTCCTCTTCATGACAGAACGAGCACAATGGGGTGTCTTTACATTTCCAAATATATAATAATTTGTTTGTAGGTAAGAATTTATGCACAATTTTATATTGGAAAAATCTAGTGGATGAATCAATAGTACAATATATTATAGAAGTATAAACCTGTTTCCAGGGAATAGGGGTGTCAAAGAGGCACAGCCATTTAAGTTGCACATTATGAGAGATATCTATCAAATTATAATGTGATAGGAAAAAATTGTACATGTCCTTATTAATCTTAACCTGTTTTAACCAGGAGCTGTTTCGCTGTACAGGTTTACAGACAGTATCTGGCACATTACCATATAAAATAGATTTCCATTTTTGAGGAATGGCAGAAATCAACTGCATATATCTAAAACAATCACAAATAGTGCCATATTTTATGGTAAATTCTTCAAATGACATCACCGTGCCTACGTCATTTAACATATCATTCACAAAAATAATATTTCTATTTATGAAGGTGTTGATGGATATAGGTGCTCTATCAATAAGAATATTACTATTCATGAATAAAAGCTGTTGTTTAATATCTGCAGCACCTGTGGGGGCCTTATACTGATACTTAAACCATGCATCTAATATATCTGATAAGAAAGGGCTTAGTTTAAGGTGTTCTACAGAACGTAATTGAAAAAAGGGGAATAGCCTAGGTCCTAGCAAAGGGTGTATTCTAATTAACCAAGTAGTTGACCAATTTTCATTGAAATAAAGTTTTGGTATCCATGAGGCCTTGATAGTACAGGAAAAAGCATACAGGTTTATAAGATTCAAACCACCATTTTCCACGGAATTGTATATTGTTTTCCTACTAACTCTCTCAGGACCTCCATTCCAAATGAATGAAAAAATTTTCCTCTCATATTGTTGAAAAAATGACTTATCAGGGGTTTGGAGGACCTGTAAGAGGTATGTAAATTGCGAAGTGATCAATGAATTAATTATTGTTACTTTCCCATATAAAGATAATCCCTTCACTCTCCAAGGGTATAGAAGTCTGTCTAGTTTAGCTAGTCGGGGTTCGAAATTCAATTTAACAATAGTATCTAAGTCCTGTGGAATATGAATACCTAAGATTTGAACATTACCATCAACCCACTGAAGTGGAAAGTGGGTGGGTAATCTGAAGTTGGTATTTTTTAAAGTTCCGATCCTAAGAATTTTACACTTTTCGAAATTCAGGGAGAGACCAGAGATACAAGAAAACTTTTCTAAATCATCTAGAAGGGCATAAAATGATGCTAATGTAGGGGCAAAGGGAAAACCCGTGTCGTCAGCATATTGTGAAATTTTGGTTGACCTTCCAAAAACGGAGAGGCCAACCAAATCATTATTACGACGTACCTTAATAGCTAACATTTCTACTGCGATAATAAATAGGTAGGGACTAAGGGGGCAGCCTTGTCTAACTCCACGATGTAATTGGAACGGGTCAGATATATATCCATTATTTAAAACTGAACTCGTAATATTACTGTATAAAATTTTCACCCAAGTTAAAAACTGAGGTCCAAAGTTAAAGAAACGTAATGATTCAGTAATGAAATCCCATCTTATGGTATCGAAGGCTTTTTTGTAATCTGCAATAAAGATAAGTCCTGGTTTCTTTTCTTTTTCATAATAATCAATCAAATCTAGTATTCGCCTAACATTCTCCCCAATAAATCTCCCCTGAATGAACCCTGTTTGATCGTTGTCAATAATAGTAGCAATAACGGATTTTACTCTAAGGGAAAGACATTTAGACAATATTCTAGCGTCACAGCATAATAAAGTTAAGGGTCTCCAATTATCTAATAATGTTGGGTCTTTGTCTTGGCCATTACCCCCCTGTTTTAGTAATAAGGAAATGATACCATGTCTTTGGGTGTTGGACAGGAAACCTTGGGTCAATGAATAATTAAAACATTCCAACATAGGGGCTTTAAATACGGAGTAAAACTGTTTATACACTTCTACAGGAATCCCATCCAGTCCAGGTGACTTTCCGTTAGAAAAAGAGTTAATGGCATTAAGTAATTCTTCTTCTGTGATAGGGCCCTCACAGGTCTGCATTTGTTCTTCGGATAATCTCTTATCATAGTCATTAGGGAAAAAGTCATGCAAATTTCCAGGGGTAAGGGGTGCTGGTGGGTCCTTAAAGGAATATAGGGAGGAATAAAATTCGTTTTGCTTTTCTAGTATTTCAGTAGGATTACAAGTAAAAAGGTTTTCTGAAAGTCGTAATTTCTGAATATTTTTTCGAGTGTAATTTCTATGAACTAAGTTCAAAAAGTATTTAGTGCACTTATCCCCCAACTCCATCCATTGTGCTCTTGATCTTGTTATGATTCCCTGTAAACGATAGTTATATAGTAGTTCTAATTCTTTTTGTTTTTGATCTAAGTCATTAAGGAGTGAGTCTGGGGGAGAAGGCGTATTGTCAAGTTTAATTTGAATATTATTTATATCATCGATTAATTTTTTTTCCTTAGACAAATGTTGTTTATTTTTAAAGCTTGAAAATTTGATGCAGTGGCCCCTGAAGAAACATTTCGCTGTTTCCCAGACTACATGGGGATTTGCAGTACCACTGTTTATACGAAAAAATTTCCTCATGGCTTCTACGGTTTTTGTATGAAATGTGTTGTCTTCTAATAAAGATGAATTAAATTTCCAGTATCCCTTCCCCCTTGGAAAATCAGCAGTGACAAATACTAAAGAAATAAGTCTATGATCAGATCTAAAACTATCAGCAATAATACATTTGTTAACTCTATTAATAAGTGAAAAGCTAATTAGAAAGTAATCAATTCTACTTGCTTGGCGCCTACGCCGCCATGTATATCTAACAGAGTCTGGATTTCTAAACCGCCAAATGTCGTACAGGTCAAATTTACATTTTAGTTCGGAAATAGATTCATATGCTTTAGGATGGTAGGTGGTATTTGTAGATAACCTATCAACTAAGGGGTTTTGAACTGTATTAAAATCACCAGTAATAATCAGATTTGCATTAGACTCAGAGAAATTGTCCAACTCTTCAGATATATTAAAGAAAAACTCTGGAGAATCTTCATTTGGAGCATATATATTAACAATACAAAATCTATATTCGTCAAGTGATAAATCTACAATAATCCACCTACCATCTTTGTCACATTTAGTTTGATGAATACAAGGGTTGATATTACTTCGAAACAAAATAGCTGTGCCTCTTTGATTGGAGGTGCCATGTGAAAACAACATGGATCCTCCCCACTCGTTCTGCCATCTTGTTTCATCAGCTAAAGTTGAATGTGTTTCTTGCAAACATATTATATTGTAAGGTTTGTCCTTTAACCAAGTAAATACCTCCCTTCGTTTAATATAATTGCCTAGGCCATTACAATTATAACTAGAGATCTGTACCTCAACCTGGGTCATGGCATCTGGGGAATGTCTGGAATGCTGGGAAGTCATCTGGGGGACTGGGGCGCAGCAAAATCATAATAACAGGTGAACTAATGTAAACAAACAAAACTGAACGGAAGTCAATAGTACAGAAATGCAAAACAGCTGGATGGTTCGCAAAACAAAAGAAAGTAACACATAATAATGAGGTCAGGATTAAACTAACCCTGAACATCTCGTGATTCGGCTGCATCATACACAGTAAACCGGCTCCTGCATACTATCATATCTCACAGAGCATTTTGATCATTCACGCACAAGTAAATAATCAACGAAAAAACAATAACAAATAATACAACATAGGAACAATCTATGAAATAATCAACAGGGTGTGCCTTATAACTCAATCCATCAAAGTAAAGATAATCAACAATAAGAGTGATAACAGAAAAAAACAACAACTTTAAGGCGAGCCCTGGAAATAAATATCAATTCGAGCAGAAAAATAACATAAATAACTTAGGAGGGTGAGAACAAGACTTCGTTACATTCAATCACTCACTTCTCTCCCTGAAAAATCAGTTCGGAAACAGTGTGTACTCGGGAAGTGAACCTTTTATTCAAAACTCACAGCTTTTCCTTGGCTACATTTTTTAAAGATTGTGCTGATGGGTTTACGTGTGGCAACGGCATCTGTGTTGCACCGGAGTACCGATGTGACGGCATCGACCAGTGTGGAGACGGAAGTGACGAGGCCAACTGTACATATGGTAAGTTTGAGAACAGAAAGCTGTTTGGGTAATGCTTACATTTCCTGCTTATTTCTTTAACTAGAGTTCCACGATCTCATATTTTCGTCAAATGATGTTCACCCCTACGACTGACGACTTAGGTTTTTCATATTTCCCGCTAATTATCTTCACCAAGAAGGTTATGCTTTCCATAGCGTTTGTGTGTGTGTATTCATGTGTGTATGTGGTTTAACAGGATAACTTGCGAAGCTTTCGATGGATTGTCATGAAACTTGGTAGGTGGGTAGGTCTTGATAAGACCTAGAAATGATTAGATTTTGGGGCCCCTGGCGTCTTCTTATGGTACTGCAGCGGAACTTCCGGTTTTGATATCTCGCGATCTGGACATGCTAGGGTCATGAATTTTGAATAGTAGGTAGCTCTCATGCTGGGGAAGAAGTTACGTGAGTTTAGGCCCCCTGACAGCTTGTTCTGAAACTGCAGGGCGGTTTGTTTAAAAATCTTCGAGAGAGGATAACTCAAGAAGCGGTTGACGGATATCATCATTTTTGGTATGTAGGTAGCTTAATTGATGCTTGACATAATTTAATTACAATTATGCAAATCAGTATCTAATTTGCAATAAGGAAATTTTATAAATCTTCTGTGTTCCATAATAGGGCTATAAAACACTTGTGACATGTAATTAAGCACGACAGGAACATTGACAGATATTGGTTATGTAAATGAAGACCTAATTTGCATGATTAATGGACAATTGCTACAACTTTATAGTGGTAACTGCTGGGAATTAATAGTTGCCATATTTGGAAGTTCAGTGAAGGTGAACATCACTAAACATAAATTATTCAAATCATGACCTCAATTGCATAATCTATGAGGAAATGCTAGAATAGCCCTTTTTTTTCAAGATAAGACTGTCATGGCTGGAGAATATGATCAACTGATATGATTTATACAAATGAGGCTCTTACTTGCATAATCACTGAGAAGAAAATGTCAGTTCAAACGGTTTACATGATTTGGCAAAGATATGAGGACGTGGAACTCTTGTTATTGTCCCTAAAACTTACATTTGATCATCAACATTTTGTCGTTATCAATATCAAGGGGCCTCTCGAAATTTCTCATTTCATTGTTGAGTTTCTCAAATGTCATCTATCAGTTTCTTGTGCTTCTTAAGCATGCAGTAATGAGTTCCGGTGTGGAAACGGCCTGTGCAAGCCAACTTCTTGGGTCTGTGATGGGGAGGACGACTGTGGAGACAACACCGACGAAATCAACTGTGAGTCCTCACTCAGGGTTTTCTACTATGGTCTCTTACAGCCAGGTCTTGTTTTGAGAATTTTCAACTTGCTTTGGGTGTTTGATGGCAAATTAGAATTAAGGACCTGCTACTCTTTATAGCATAAGGTTTGTGTTGTCCTCAGTCTCAATCACTACATTATTACTTATCAACGGATTGACGTCAACGATTAAACGGGGCCCGCGCGGCACGTTTCCGATCCAGACGCCGGCCGGTGTTATGAAACCAGGCGGACACCGGCTGTCATGGTCACAATAAAATGTTCCTTTACGGCTCTCGCCGGGGCCCGGGATGATTTTAAGTTCGAGTTAAAATCAATTCGGCACCCGCGTGTGGTCAAAATAGACCCCAAAGAGCCCGGCAGCCATCGGGTTCCCCGCTGGGTTCCGTCCGGGTCCCGTCCGATAGTGGCAAAAAAAAGACCCCTTGAATGTGGCGCAGCGGTTTGACCCAGATTTACATTTTCATGCGTTCTGTGTGTTGTTGTTTATTGGTATGCCTCGCGCGACAAGGTATTGCGAAAACCTGAGTGTTAGGATTTTCTTTATACTTGTCTTAACTATACATAAGGGTTATCTCTTTCCGAAAATATCAGTCGTTTTGGTGGCTAAATTATGGGTAATGGGTTTAATTCCACGTGAAAATGGCCAATTTTTCGCATCATTTTTCATCGGAAACTCCTTTTCCCCCAAAAATTTATCAAAATTTGAGAGTTAAAAAAAGTGAAATTCTGTTCTTCTTGTAGCTAGAGGGATATCCTTCATTTCCATACACAGTGCTTTTGCTTCAGAATTATTTCCTGAAAGAGACAGTCGGTAAACTTGAGGGTGTGCAGAATCGGAGATAAACTAATGTGTCCCCTTGAAACGGAAATGGGCGCCGCCCTATGCGTCACCTGATGCGGGAAGGAACTTTAAAACTTCTTGTATATCCATCATATATGATATATTATTATGTTTAGCTTCGCAGAAGGAAACACATTGTTTTTGCTCTGTTCTTCTCGAAACAAATAGAGTCATGACCTGGACCAGACTACTGTCACCATGGTAACTGGTGCTGTAGCAGACACCCTGTGGTGTTTGATTACATTATGTAGCAATTTGAAGGGGCTGGCCACCATACATATGAATGTGTTTGAGTAAGAATAAACGGAGCAGTAGTTTGTTAGGCTGGATCTATGAAGATAAACATTATGCATTTGCTTTGCAAATGTTACCTTTTAAGTTGTTCGAGAATGAAATTTGTCTTCCCTTCAGGACATCTTCAACTTATGTTCCACAGGCCACATCATGTGGTAACAGTGCCTAGGTGTAAGTCAAGGCATCCTTTCACTTAACTATTCTACATACTTCCTTATCTTGCTGCCTGGCAGGCACCTGTTCCAGCGAGTTCCAGCACGCATGCGGGGACGGAACCTGCTATCACGTGATTCACCGTTGCGATGGTCACCGCGACTGCGCAGATGGAACAGACGAGGACGACTGCTTGCCCTGTAAGCTTCATCTCTATGATAACAGCCTATTCCCGGAAGATAATTTCTTGTTTCAAACTGTTAATCATTAAGCAACTGACCAAAAAGCCAAAGGTGTGTATGTTGTTAGACTAAGTGAAATAGAAACGTCAAAAAGCCGTTAACATAAGTAAATTAGCAACATCGAACAAAATTAAACCAGCGTTATACCGATCTAAAATTTATCCAAATCCTTCACCTACTTTTCTCTTACTTTAAGCCTATGGTTGTGGCCTGAGAAACATCACGGTTACTAACAGCCAGTCCAGAATAGTTGGAGGAGACACGGCAGTTCACGGAGCTTGGCCCTGGCAGGTTAGTGACAAGTCTTCGTCTTGAGATAAGTCTCATTGTTCGTTGTAGCAGTAACCCGTAGACAGTAGACAAATGTGTCAGCTTCTAAAGATCAAGCATGCGTCAAAATGACCATTTGATCCAGTGAAACCCTTTTTTTGTTTAAGGTCCAACTGAAATTGACGACCTGGGACATGCCGTTCTGTGGCGGTACCCTAGTGGCTCCACAATGGGTGGTGACGGCTGCCCACTGTCTGGTGGATTATGGGTAAGTAACGTTTCTGTAGACCTGGGAAAAGACGAAACTCAGATGATATTTTTTTTTCTGACGCATAGAAAATGCTCTTTTGACGCATGTCGCATGGCTGACGTTTATATCCGATTAGATACAAAAAAATGTCACAATTTGCTTGTCCATATTGCATCGTCTAAGTTCTTCAAATTTAATAACACACATTTTCCAGTCCACAAGATTGGCCAACGATCAAAGTTATTATGGGTAAGCACTTCCTGCAACATCTCGGGGAAACTGACTCGGAGGCGATCGTGTCGTCCGTACAAAAAGTGTTCCTCCATGAAGAGTATGATCCCCAGAACAACTGGAATAACGACATAGCTCTCATCAAACTGAACACAAGCATCGATCAGACAAGCAGCTTCATCAACTACGCGTGTCTCGGATACAACGAGACGAGATTCGACGAGAACTCGTACTGCTTTACAACAGGCTGGGGCGATACTTCATTCGGTAAGCACATTTTCCGTTTTTAACTTCCTGCTGCTGATGCAATCCCACCGTTAAAAATGATTTTTCATGTGTGTAATAAGGCACTACACATAATTCAGGTCTATCATAAATTATTTGTAGTGCCTTTTAGTCCATGGGCCAGAATCCGAAATTTCACATATTGGTACCACCTAAGGTGGCAGATTCTCAATATGATCTTTAAAGAAGTGGGGTGTCTGTGGAATATGTTTTGATATGATAGTCGTTGCAGATTGGTAGCTTTGACCTTGCTATCTGACCTTTATTTTCGACCCCATTTCCTGTTTTATAACCCCATACACGCAAATTGGTATTGGATGCCGTTGTCTCTAATTAGGAGGCCAGGACTCGGATCGTCTACAGGAGTTGAAAGTGGCGCTGATGTCAACAGACGTTTGTAACGGCACTATCGCTAACGAAGGCCGGCTGATGGACAACATGTTTTGTGCTGGCCTATGGGAAGGTGGTGGCGGTATTTGTCAGGGGGACTCGGGAGGCCCTTTGGTGTGTGCAGGTGTGTACAATTGTAAACTTTTTAAAGGGCTAATCATAATGGAAGATTAAGCAAGTTTACCAGTCTAATGTTAGGACCAGGTGCTTCCACTAACAGATATAAAAGCAAGTATACAGCAGTGAAACAATCAATCTCCACTAGCAGCAATGTTGACAAATGTTCTAATGCTAATGTGAATGTGAATGTAAAACACTAATCTTCCCATTTCAACTTCTAACACATAATTTTCGGCGCAATGACCCTATCATTCAGGAGACGATAACCGCTGGTATCTTATGGGAGTCACCAGCTGGACATTTGGATGTGCTACCAAGTACAAACCAGCCGTCTTCACCAACGTCTCCAATTATATCGACTGGATTCACAATAAAGTCACAACAGGTGGTCAAGTCAGTAAGTACAAATCCGGCCTTTGTTAATATCCTCTTCTAACATGTGACAGGAGTGTGTCAGATATCCGTTGGTTTCCTCTTTGCTAAGAAGCTGAAGACAATTTGCCATCGAAAATCCAACTCACAAGACATGTTTTTCTTGTGCTCTGAATCTGACGTCAACTCCATCATTGGCTGTCAATGGTTCGGGAGACATTTATTTTTTAACTCTTGATTCGCCTAGTTAAGTACACAATGGAAATATCGTCATTAGAATTGAATCAGCAGGGTAGACAGTAATGCAATGTGTCTCACCAACTCATACAGCTTGTACGGAGAACACCACAGCCACCTGTGGAGACGGCAGCTGCTTCCCTGCAGACTACAGGTGTGACGGGTACGAGGACTGCAATGACGGAGCGGACGAACTCGATTGCCGTGAGTGGCATATCTATTTGATATTGAAATAGCAACGTAGGAAGTACCTGTTGAAATTAGTACATATAACAAGGTCATTTGATTAGCCCAGTGCCGCATTTCCAATTTGCATTACACATTTGTCACTAGCCAAAAAGCGAAAAGGACGAAAGAGATTTAGCATTTAAATAGGTTTGGATACCAGGCTAGTATCCCCCCCCCAAAAAAAAACAACATCACAATGTTTTAACTTAATGTACGCAGAACTTGTCACAGTACTGTTTCTCTGAATTTTGCAAGCTACAAGCAAGTAACCACTGGTTTCTTTCTGATTCTAATGTAGCAACGGAGGTGACACCCTGCAACACTATTACGTGCCAATGGAATAACTTCACCGTTTGCATGCCTGAGTTCCTCATCTGTGACTCCTGGGCTGACTGTGATGATTTTAAAGATGAGCTGAACTGTGGTAAGTCAGCGACACACACACACACACACACACACACACAATATATATATATATATATATATATATATATATATATATACATAACACAACTACTCTGATCATTTTGCTCATTTGCCACCAGACGCATAAGTAAAATGGCAAACTACAAAATATTAAGGCTTATATCAACACTAAAACTATTGTGGTCATTTCTTTGCAGGCGTTTCTTATTTGAAATTCAGTAACCTAAGATGTAGGTGAGCGAGAGGCAAAACATGGCAAATTGAGACTTGACAAAGAGTATGCGGGTCAACTTCAGGGCTCTTCCTGTTTTGCTTACAACCAGGCCAGCTAACCATTACTGCCCCATTGAACTACAATTAAAGGGAGTCCTTACCAGATATTTTGACAAAATGTCTTTGTAGAGGCTGGAGGGGCTGTACAAAAGAGAATCACAAGTGGGGATCTAATCAAATGTCTAGCTCCGTCCACATCCGTACCTTTTTCGCCTGATATTTATCGATATCTAAAATGTTTTCACATTCACAAAACCCGCTCAGTTTATGAGTCATAGTTATAAACTCTTCCACATTTTACAGATTGTACCGACAAATACATGTGTAATAACGGTGTGTGTGTTCTGCCGGAGTACTGGTGTGATGCCATCGATATCGACCATTGTGGAGACGGAAGCGACGAGGCCAACTGTAACTACGGTATGTATGACAACAAAACGTGTTTTACAAGTGACGGCTTTTCCTACTGCTTCCATTGATTATTGTATGTGATTCTTCAGAATGTTTGGAAATTTTCTAGCTATAGATGTCCAAAGATATCCGTCGAATTTAACTGTAAAGCTTTTCGCTTCCTGTCCTTCAGCATGCACTAATGAGTTCCGGTGTGGAAACGGCCTATGCAAGCCGACCTCCTGGGTCTGTGATGGGGAGGACGACTGTGGAGACAACACCGACGAAATCAACTGTGAGTCCTGGGTTTCTACTAGTACTATGGTCTCTTACAGCTGTTTCCTGTTTTGAGAATTTTCCACTTGCTTTTCACGTTTGATGGTAAACTAGTGTTCCCAAGAAATTGGATAGAACCTTTTCATTTTGTTGCAGAATGGTACAAGGCACTCTGTTTTTGACACTACATGTAAGTCTAAATCATCTAAGATCACCTTAAAACCGTAAAATGTATACGTAATTTACAGATCAAGAATTACACCGATTCTTTTAATTCTTATCCCGGCGAAAGACAAAGATGGCGGGCTAAAACATCTAAACAACCCTACGAGAAGGCTTCTCCATCAAAACACTAAGCTCCGCTCCCAAAGCATGGAAATGGACAAGGCTCTTATGTGTCAAAAACTGTGCGTGGTCAGGCACGGTTCTGGAAAGTCCCCGCCTGTCCCAGAATGTAGATTTGCCCCAGGCACGTTTTTTGGATACTCGCCGAGCACTCAGCATTTGGGAAAGAGTATGAGAGTTTAACACACGCACCGCTATGTCAGTGAACTACGTGTAGCCCCCTGCTGTAGTGATTGGACTGCTGTGTGGCCCAGGGCTATTGAAACGGAGATGGGCGCCGCCCTATGCGTCACCTCATGCGTGAAGGAACTTTAACTTTAACCCCTTGTATCTCCATCATATATAATAATTTATTATGTGAAGCTTCGCAGAAGGAAACATATTTTTTTTGCTCTGTTTCCTCTTCACCAAACAAAAAGAGTCATGACCTGGACCAGCCAGCTGTCACCATGTAAACTGTTGCTGTAGCAGACACCCTGTGGTGTTTGATTACATTATGTAGGAAGTTGGAGGGGCTGGTCACCATATATATGAATGTGTTTGAGTAAGAATAAACGGAGCAGTAGTTTGTTAGGCTATAGCTAGATTTATGAAGATAAACATTATGCATTTGCTTTGCAAATGTTACCTTTCTGGTTCGAGAATAAAATTTGTCTTCCCTTCAGGACATCTTCAACTTATGTTCCACAGGCCACATCATGTGGTAACAGTGCCTAGGAGTAAGTCGAGGCATCCTTTCACTTAACTATTCTACATACTTCCTTATCTCTCTGCCTGGCAGGCACCTGTTCCAGCGAGTTCCAGCACGCATGCGGGGACGGAACCTGCTATCACGTGATTCACCGTTGCGATGGTCACCGCGACTGCGCAGATGGAACAGACGAGGACGACTGCTTGCCCTGTAAGCTTCATCTCTATGATAACAGCCTATTCCCGGAAGATAATTTGTTGTTTCAAACTGTTAATCATTAAGCAACTGACCAAAAAGCCAAAGGTGTGTATGTTGTGAGACTAAAGCCTAGGTCACAATTCAAAAAAAGGGGCCCGCTCGGCGCGTTTTCGGGCTGTTTTTGGGCACTACCGTACGGGACCTGGACGGAGACTGGCGGGATTCCCGACGGCTGCCGGCCTATTTTGGGGCCCGCGCGGTCGCCGAATTGATTTTAACACAAACTTAAAATCACTTCGGGCCCCGTCGGGCAGGGTACGCCGAAATGAAGCCGTAACCTAACTGCCCGGGACCCATCAGGCGGCCGCACAGGCACCTGCCTAGGATTATGACGTCACATGTGCTGATCAGTGCATCAGGCGGTCAGGAAAAGGGGGTTATAGGGGGCATATCATAAACTACTTCCTCAGAGTACGTCGCACAGTTCACTACGTGTGTGTTACATGTACACTGTGTACTTGTGTGTCAGAATTCGCGGCATAGCTCCATCATCAGTGAGTCGTACTGTCCATGCACGGGTCTGCGCATTAACCAGGGGCGAACCCACCCTCGTCTTTTGCGACAATCCAGTTCGGCCTGCCTCTCTTCTTCAGCTACCAATACCACAATACCTAGGTTGTAACGGTGACGCGCTGTCGCCAACCTCAACCTCAGACGGGCTTGCAGGTTGTCTGCAGGTTGCACTAAACGCTGCATCGCCAACTTCAGTCTACTCTTCACGTGACGTGTCGTACATGAAGAAAAAACTGAACATTGACAGGCCGAGGAGCGCTTATATATATATATACCGGCTCAAAAACACGACAGGAGCCCGTCGGGATCCCACCAGGGACGCGCCAGGGACCCAACAGCTGCCCGGCCGGACTGTAAGAGCCGTCGGCACCCTACCGCACCCCGCACGGGTCAAGACGGGAGACTGACCAGGCATCGGACGGGTCCCTGACAGAAACCGGCCAACAAGGGGACCGATAGTTTATTAATTTTAATGGACGGAGCACAACAAGGCCCCGACAGGGAGCCGTAAAGGAACATTTAATTGTGACCCTGACAGACGGCGCACGCTAGGCTTCATTACGCCGGCCGGCGTCTACCCGGGGAACATGCCGAGGAGGCCCCGTTGGTAATGTGACTCCAGCATAAGTGAAATAGAAACGTCAAAAAGCCGTTAACATAGGTAAATTAGCAACATCGAACAAAACTAAACCAGCGTTATACCGATCTAAAATTTATCCAAATCCTTCACCTACTTTTCTCTTACTTTTAGCCTATGGTTGTGGCCTGAGAAACATCACGGTTACTAACAGCCAGTCTAGAATAGTTGGAGGGGACACAGCAGTTCACGGAGCTTGGCCCTGGCAGGTTAGTGACAAGTCTTCTACTATAGAGATACATGTAATGTAAATGTCAGTGTCCGTTGTAAATTTCCAGCAGTAACACATAGACAGTAGACAAATATGTACGCTCATAGCTGTTTTAGTTTTTAAAGAGCAGAACGTCAGAATTATCATTTTATCAAGTGAATTCGAACTTCTTTGTTTCAGGTCCAACTGAAGAGAACGTACTGGAGCATACCGTTCTGTGGCGGTACCCTGGTGGCTCCGGAATGGGTGGTGACAGCTGCCCACTGTCTGGTAGATTATGGGTGATTGTCTTTTTTAAAATATTTTGTTATCATAGGAAATGCTCTTTAAGTCAGCCAACGATATGCAATACACGCAGGGCC
The DNA here is from genome assembly GCA_013266295.2 of Branchiostoma floridae x Branchiostoma japonicum. Taxonomy (NCBI): domain Eukaryota; kingdom Metazoa; phylum Chordata; class Leptocardii; order Amphioxiformes; family Branchiostomatidae; genus Branchiostoma; species Branchiostoma floridae x Branchiostoma japonicum. The sequence goes on along the minus strand of CM023823.1, from coordinate 29,626,638 downwards.
AATGTTTAGACCCGTGTAGATACATGGAATACACAATTTGTCTATATTGCCTCGTCTAAAATTGTTCTATACATATAAAAATAGCACATATTTTCCAGTCCAAATGATTGGCCAACGATTGAAGTCCTTGTGGGTAAGCACTTTCTGCAACATCTCTGGGACACTGACTCGAAGGCGATCGTGTCATCAGTGCAAAAAGTGTATCGCCATGAAGAGTATGATCCCCAGAACAACCGGAATAACGACATAGCTCTCATCAAACTGAACACAAGCATCGATCAGACAAGCAGCTTCATCAACTACGCTTGTCTCGGATACAACAAGACAACGAGGTTCGACGAGAACTCGTACTGCTTTACAACAGGCTGGGGTGACACTTCATTTGGTAAGTACAATTGCCATTTTTAATTTTCTGCTGATGTTGCAATCCCACCGTTAGAAATGATCAATTCATACAATTTTTATCATCATGTTAGTCTGCTTTACAACAGGCTGGGGTCGCACGTCATTCGGTTTGTATACGTAATTTGACCCTTGCCATTTTTTTTCCTCTCTATGTTGTTCCTCTTGTCAAAGGTCTGACACCATTTATGATAAATTAATAACCATACAAAATGTATGAAATACACAATGGTGTAACTAACTATCCAATACCTGTGTTCATTTCAATTACTTGTATATCTTGGGATTTTTTTTAATCTTGTAAAAACGTTTATTGTAGCTTTTTTATTTTGACGAGATCGCGCACATGAAATGATATCGAATGGTATTGTCTCCAATTAGGAGGCCAGTACCCGGACCGTTTACAGGAGCTGAAGGTGGCTCTGATCCCAACGGAGGCCTGTAACCAGCCCATCTCTTACGACGAGGGGGTAACTGAGAACATGATCTGTGCCGGACACTGGGAGGGTGGCGGTGGCACTTGTAATGGGGACTCGGGGGGTCCTTTAGTCTGCGCAGGTGGGAGAAACATTTTTATTGATGAGGGAACATTTTCACTAGTGCTAACTCAAACTTACATGGAGAAACATGCATGTTTACATTGACAAAAATCAGCTTCCCTTTGGCAATGGATAGGTTTGCATTTCTCTTATGTTACTATTGAGAAACATGTGCACCTTAGCCATGTGAGATGACGAGCTACTCTCAGCGTTATAGAGACAACGCCGCGCAATTTGCCCCTTATTTCTAAATCACTGACATGGCGTCTTGGTTTCTTCGCTTTTCTCACCAGTAATTCAAACGCCTTGACATGATCATTTCATTCTTTAATGTAGTTAACCACAATATTCATATTCGAGGGCGTCAAAATTGACACATATTTCTACGACCACGTTTGATACCGATAGCTGTATTACACTTTTAGACTCAATGACCCTACATGTAATATCCAACCTTATCAAATATAGGTGCCGACAACCGCTGGTATCTGGTTGGCATTACCAGTTTTGGAGTCAGATGTGCCAGTAGGTACAAACCCGGAGTCTTCACCAAAGTTTCCAGCTACATCTCCTGGATGGATGATAAAGTTACAGCCGGTGGCCAAGTCAGTACGTACCTCTCCGGTCTTTGTCTCATGCACGTAAGTTTACATCTACTTCTTGCTTTGCTGTGTCCTTCTAAACATGGGGCTTTAGTATAGTTTGGCAGTAGTAGTTCACATAATTCTCTGTTTGCTCGTTTTTAAGCTGAATGGGAAGTGCCATAGACCTACCTCACAAGGCACCTTTCATTACGGCTGGAATATGACGTTAACACCATCATAAGCTACCGATGGTGCAGAAGACATCTATCTATTTGCCTACTTATTGCAAATAGATGGTTCGGGAGACAAAAACAATCTTAAACATAATTCAATCAGCAGGGTAGCGTATTATGCGATATTAAATCAGTCGTGGTATTGTGCTGTTTCTTTGACATATTGATGAAATACATTTTTTACAGATTGTACTGATGGGTTTTCGTGTGACAACGGCATCTGTGTTCCAACGGAGTACCTGTGTGATGGCATCGACCAGTGTGGAGATGGAAGTGACGAGGCCGACTGTACCTACGGTAAGTTTGAGAACAGAAAGTTGTTTGGTAAGTGTTTATATTTCCCGCTAATTTCTTTTATTATTATCCCTAAAATTTAAGTTTAATCATAAATATTTTGTCGTTATCAATATCAAGGGACCTCTCGAAATTTCTCATTTGACTGTTGAGTTTCTCAAATGTCATCTATAAGTTTCTTGTGTTTGTTTCAGCATGCAGTAATGAGTTCCGGTGTGGAAACGGCCTGTGCAAGCCGACCTCCTGGGTCTGTGATGGGGAGGATGACTGTGGAGACAACACCGACGAAATCAACTGTAAGCCATTGACTTTATAACATGGTCTATTACAGTCAGGTCTTGTTACCTCCTTGTAAAATGAAGCTTATTGCTTTTGGTCTGTGTGTGGGTGTATGTTTTCACATATTTGTGGTCAGCATAACTTAAGAAGGTTTTTTGGATTGTGATTATATTTGGTATGAGGGTTGGTCTGAATGTACAGCCCCACACACCCCCTCGGATTTTGTTGGCACCCCTTGGGAGGGCAGGGCTTTACCAAACCCACATAAACTAGCTCCGCCCATCCTTTAACTAATATACTTAGGAGTTCTCCGCAAATCTCCACCATATATTATATTATTCGAGAATGAAACTTGCCTTTCTGGTCCCTCAAAGACCTCCTCCACAGTTGTTCAACAGTCCACATCCATTGGTAACAGGGCTTAGGCGTAAGTCGAGGCATCCTTTCACTTAACTATTCTACATACTTCCTTATCTCGCTGCCTGGCAGGCACCTGTTCCAGCGAGTTCCAGCACGCATGCGGGGACGGAACCTGCTATCACGTGATTCACCGTTGCGATGGTCACCGCGACTGCGCAGATGGAACAGACGAGGACGACTGCTTGCCCTGTAAGCTTCATCTCTATGATAACAGCCTATTCCCGGAAGATAATTTCTTGTTTCAAACTGTTAATCATTAAGCAACTGACCAAAAAGCCAAAGGTGTGTATGTTGTGAGACTAAGTGAAATAGAAACGTCAAAAAGCCGTTAACATAGGTAAATTAGCAACATCGAACAAAACTAAACCAGCGTTATACCGATCTAAAATTTATCCAAATCCTTCACCTACTTTTCTCTTACTTTTAGCCTATGGCTGTGGCCTGAGAAACATCACGGTTACTAACAGCCAGTCCAGAATAGTTGGAGGGGACACAGCAGTTCACGGAGCTTGGCCCTGGCAGGTTAGTGACAAGTCTTCTACTGACAGAGATACATGTAATGTAAATGTCAGTGTCCGTTGTAAATTTCCAGCAGTAACACATAGACAGTAGACAAATATGTACGCTCATAGCTATTTTAGCTTCCAAAGAGCAGAACGTCAGAATTATCATTTTATCAAGTGAATTCGAACTTCTTTGTTTCAGGTCCAACTGAAGAGAACGTACTGGAGCATACCGTTCTGTGGCGGTACCCTGGTGGCTCCGGAATGGGTGGTGACAGCTGCCCACTGTCTGGTAGATTATGGGTGATTGTCTTTTTTAAAATATTTTGTTATCATAGGAAATGCTCTTCAAGTCAACCAACATTATGCAATACACACAAGGCCAATGTTTAGACCGGTGTAGATACATGGAATACACAATTTGTCTATATTGCCTCGTGTAAATTTTTCTATACATGTAAAAATAGCACATATTTTCCAGTCCAAATGATTGGCCAACGATTGAAGTCCTTGTGGGTAAGCACTTTCTGCAACATCCCGGGGACACTAACTCGGAGATGATCGTGTCGTCCGTGCAAAAAGTGTACCTTCATGAAGAGTATGATCCCCAGAACAACTGGAATAACGACATAGCTCTCATCAAACTGAACACAAGCATCGATCAGACAAGCAGCTTCATCAACTACGCTTGTCTCGGATACAACGGGACAACGAGATTCGACGAGAACTCATACTGCTTTACAACAGGCTGGGGTCGCACTTCATTCGGTTTGTATACGTAATTTGACCCTTGCCATTTTTTTTCCTCTTTATGTTGTTCCTCTTGTCAAAGGTCTGACACCATTTATGATAAATTAATAACCATACAAAATGTATGAAATACACAATGGTGTAACTAACTATCCAATACCTGTGTTCATTTCAATTACTTGTATATCTTGGGATTTTTTTTAATCTTGTAAAAACGTTTATTGTAGCTTTTTTATTTTGACGAGATCGCGCACATGAAATGATATCGAATGGTATTGTCTCCAATTAGGAGGCCAGTACCCGGACCGTTTACAGGAGCTGAAGGTGGCTCTGATCCCAACGGAGGCCTGTAACCAGTCCTTCTCTAACGACGGAAGAATGACCGAGAACAAAATCTGTGCCGGGTACTGGGGAGGCGGTGGTGGCACTTGTCATGGGGACTCGGGGGGTCCTTTAGTCTGCGCAGGTGGGAGAAACATTTTTATTGATGAGGGAACATTTTCACTAGTGCTAACTCAAACTTACATGGAGAAACATGCATGTTTACATTGACAAAAATCAGCTTCCCTTTGGCAATGGATAGGTTTGCATTTCTCTTATGTTACTATTGAGAAACATGTGCACCTTAGCCATGTGAGATGACGAGCTACTCTCAGCGTTATAGAGACAACGCCGCGCAATTTGCCCCTTATTTCTAAATCACTGACATGGCGTCTTGGTTTCTTCGCTTTTCTCACCAGTAATTCAAACGCCTTGACATGATCATTTCATTCTTTAATGTAGTTAACCACAATATTCATATTCGAGGGCGTCAAAATTGACACATATTTCTACGACCACGTTTGATACCGATAGCTGTATTACACTTTTAGACTCAATGACCCTACATGTAATATCCAACCTTATCAAATATAGGTGCCGACAACCGCTGGTATCTGGTTGGCATTACCAGTTTTGGAGTCAGATGTGCCAGTAGGTACAAACCCGGAGTCTTCACCAAAGTTTCCAGCTACATCTCCTGGATGGATGATAAAGTTACAGCCGGTGGCCAAGTCAGTAAGTACCTCTCCGGTCTTTGTCTCATGCACGTAAGTTTACATCTACTTCTTGTTTTGCTGTGTCCTTCTAAACATGGGGCTCTAGTATAGTTTGGCAGTAGTAGTTCACATAATTCTCTGTTTGCTCGTTTTTAAGCTGAATGGGAAGTGCCATAGACCTACCTCACAAGGCACCTTTCATTACGGCTGGAATATGACGTTAACACCATCATAAGCTACCGATGGTGCAGAAGACATCTATCTATTTGCCTACTTATTGCAAATAGATGGTTCGGGAGACAAAAACAATCTTAAACATAATTCAATCAGCAGGGTAGCGTATTATGCGATATTAAATCAGTCGTGGTATTGTGCTGTTTCTTTGACATATTGATGAAATACATTTTTTACAGATTGTACTGATGGGTTTTCGTGTGACAACGGCATCTGTGTTCCAACGGAGTACCTGTGTGATGGCATCGACCAGTGTGGAGATGGAAGTGACGAGGCCGACTGTATCTACGGTAAGTTTGAGAACAGAAATGTGTTTGGTAAGTGTTTATATTTCCCGCTAATTTCTTTTATTATTATCCCTAAAATTTAAGTTTAATCATAAATATTTTGTCGTTATCAATATCAAGGGACCTCTCGAAATTTCTCATTTGACTGTTGAGTTTCTCAAATGTCATCTATAAGTTTCTTGTGTTTGTTTCAGCATGCAGTAATGAGTTCCGGTGTGGAAACGGCCTGTGCAAGCCGACCTCCTGGGTCTGTGACGGGGAGGACGACTGTGGAGACAACACCGACGAAATCAACTGTAAGCCATTGACTTCATAACATGGTCTATTACAGTCAGGTCTTGTTACCTCCTTGTAAAATGAAGGTTATTGCTTTTGGTCTGTGTGTGGGTGTATGTTTTCACATATTTGTGGTCAGCATAACTTAAGAAGGTTTTTTGGATTGTGATTATATTTGGTATGAGGGTTGGTCTGAATGTACAGCCCCACACACCCCCTCGGATTTTGTTGGCACCCCTTGGGAGGGCAGGGCTTTACCAAACCCACATAAACTAGCTCCGCCCATCCTTTAACTAATATACTTAGGAGTTCTCCGCAAATCTCCACCATATATTATATTATTCGAGAATGAAACTTGCCTTTCTGGTCCCTCAAAGACCTCCTCCACAGTTGTTCAACAGTCCACATCCATTGGTAACAGGGCTTAGGCGTAAGTCGAGGCATCCTTTCACTTAACTATTCTACATACTTCCTTATCTCGCTGCCTGGCAGGCACTTGTTCCAGCGAGTTCCAGCACGCATGCGGGGATGGAACCTGCTATCACGTGATTCATCGTTGCGATGGTCACCGCGACTGCGCAGATGGAACAGACGAGGACAACTGCTTGCCCTGTAAGCTGCATGTCCATGATAACAGCCTATGCCCAGAACATAGTTCATTTTCAGTTTTCCAAAATGTTGATTGTCAAATAATTGACCAAAAAGCCAAACTTGTGTATGTTTCGGGACTAAGTAAAATAGAAACGTCAAATAGCCGTTAACATAAGTGAAATAGCAACGTCGAACCAAACTGAACCAGTGTCATACTGATCTCAACTTTGTCCATATCCTTTAGCTAATTGTCTATTACTTTTAGCCTATGGCTGTGGCCTGAGAAACATCATGGTTACTAACAGCCAGTCCAGAATAGTTGGAGGGGACACGGCAGTTCACGGAGCTTGGCCCTGGCAGGTTAGTGACAAGTTTTCGCCCTTTGATAAGTTTTGTTATTTATTGTAGCGTTCGAAATTCCAGTCAAAACTAGACAGTTGACAAATGCATTGCTATGTCAGCTTCCAAAGAGAAATTGGACGTCACAACTAAAATTTCATCGAGAGAAACTTTTTTTCAAGGTCCAACTGAAGATGACGTACTGGAGAACGCCGTTCTGTGGCGGTACCCTGGTGGCTCCGGAATGGGTGGTGACGGCTGCCCACTGTGTGTTAAATTATCGGTGAGTACCGTTTCCGCAGAGGTAGGGAAAGAAAAAAAACCTGACGACAATATACTTTTAATTTTCGGACGCATAGAAAATGCTCTTATCCCCCAACAATATGCAATACACGCAGGGCAGACGTTTGTGTCAAGTTAGACAGAAATGGCACAACTTGCTTGTCTATATTTTCTTGTCTATCTTCTTCTTTACAAGTAATAACAAATATTTTTCAGTCCAAAAGATTGGCCAACGATTGAAGTCCTTATGGGTAAGATCTTTCTGAGGCATCCCGAAGACACTGACTCGGAAGCAATCGTGTCGTCTGTGCAAAAAGTGTTCCGCCATGAAGAGTATGCTCCCCAGAACAACTGGAATAACGACATAGCTCTCATCAAACTGAACACAAGCATCGATCAGACAAGCAGCTTCATCAACTACGCTTGTCTCGGTTACAACGAGACAACGAGATTCGACGAGAACTCGTACTGCTTTACAACAGGCTGGGGTGACACTTCATTTGGTAAGTACAATTGCCATTTTTAATTTTCTGCTGATGTTGCAATCCCGCCGTTAGAAATGATCAATTCATACAATTTTTATCATCATGTTAGTCTTTGATAATTTTGTTTATTTTCATCAATTGTATATGATAGACTATGTGCAGTGCCTTATGTTGGTGACTCGGAAACGGGTATTGGATGTCGTTGTCTCTAATTAGGTGGCCAGGACTCGGACCGTTTACAGCAGTTGAAGCTGGCGCTCATCCCAACAGCCGTTTGCAACGGCACTATCGCTAACAAAGGCCGGCTGATGGACAACATGTTTTGTGCTGGCCTATGGGAAGGTGGTGACGGTATTTGCCAGGGGGACTCGGGAGGCCCTTTAGTGTGTGCAGGTGTGTACAATGATAAACTATTTCAAGGGCTAATTATAATCAAAATCAATGTCCACTAGCAACAATGTTGACAAATGTTCTAATGTGTTGTTAGACAACACTCATCACCATTTTTTCAACTTCAAGTTCTCTGCGCAATGACCTTAACATTCAACTGTATTGGATGCAGGAGATGACGACCGCTGGTATCTTACGGGCATCACCAGCTTTGCATTTGGATGTGCTACCAGGTACAAACCAGCCGTCTTCACCAACGTCTCCAGTTCTATCGACTGGATTCACGATAAAGTCACAACAGGTGGTCAAGTCAGTAAGTACAAGTTTCGTGTAAGTTGAAATCCACTTCTTAGTTTGCTATGTCCTTCCAACATGTACTGATATAGTGTGACAGTAGTGTGTCAGATATTCCTATAGGTTTACTCTTAATTATAGCCTTAATCATCATATAGCCAGAAGGCATTGACCAATCAGAAGGCTCCATTTCCCCCATAACACAGGTCATTAATATCGGAAATACTGACCCGCGAATACTTGTTCTGTTCCAATGACCACGGGTGACCCCGAATGGAACGCACGTTCTGTTTCAATGACCCAAATGGAACATGCGTTCTGGTTCAATGACCATAGGTGACCCAAAATTGAACACGTAAAACAATCAAAGAACATGCATATGACGCCTTTAGTTTACAAAACGTAAAATATTGGCATGCGATATGGCAATAACTTCGCGGACTCCGTCGTTCATTTGGTGGTTATAGGAACCGACCATGAATTATGACGCCGTATACACCTCAGGGTGGGTCATTAACCCTATATTAAGAAACTGAGATGTAAGTGCCATCAGATCAGCTCTCAGGGCATCTTTTATTGTGATTGAAATATAACGTCAGCCCTCCATTGGCTACGCCATGTATATATATAGTACAATCAGCAAGAACCTTGTTACATCTAGAAATACCTTAAGATAACTACCCCAATTTTAGAACATGATTGATTTCATAATTTCTGTAGTGGAGTGCAGAATAAATTTTACAATTTTGTATATTACGGCTATTAATGGTTCAGGAGACAGGGGACAAACAAATAACGCGATGCGTTCTTCTAACTCCTACAGTTTGTACGGGTAACACCACACTCACCTGTGGAGACGGCAGCTGCTTCCCTGCAGACTACAGGTGTGACGGGTACGAGGACTGCAGCGACGGGGCGGACGAAGACGCTTGCGAGGAGAGACGTAACTATCCATGTCATACCTGGGCCGCGATAACGTTCGATACGGATCTACCGGCCCGTCTGATAACTTCCCGTATCACGCAGGGTTCTAACGGTTACCACACGGGCTTCCAAATGTTTTATATTTTAAACACGCGTTTCGGGTATGTGCGCCGAAAATACGAATACCAGATTCGAACCTTGGAATTGATGTTGTTACAATTGTTTGTTTAGGAAAACCAACTTTTCTCAACCTTTGGCACATTTCGCATGATATATGTGTTTTGGCGGATGGGTATTCACCCTCTCTCTCTCTCCCGTAGCTTAGTCAGGATGGGTATTACAAAAATAAAATACAACATGTTGTATTTCCTCGGGCCAGCCCTCCCTCGAGCTCGGTCGGGCTGGGACCACGGGTGATACACCGTGTATTATTCTAAATGCATTAGATATAGCTGTTTGAATCCGTAAGCATTTGACTATGGCCAATTGTGCTGCATCCCCCCCCCCCTCCCATATCATTTTCACACTTGCCCACCATAAGATTTCAACTTGATGTACAGAAAGTTGTTTAGTTTTCAGTAGTTTGGCAAAATTCCTTTCATCATTTAGAGAACACAACTACATCTGAGATGCTTCTACAAGGTAACCTTTAACACCTTTCAATGCAGCAACGGAAACGTCCTGTGACACATGTCAGCTTTCTGGCGTCATAGTATGCATTCCTTACTTCTTCCGCTGTGACTTCTGGGCTGACTGTGACGATTTTAAAGATGAGCTGAACTGCAGTAAGTGCATCTAATTAGATACATTATTACATTTTTCTACATTTTACTATCCCTCCCAACGTATACCAACATTAGCGGACGTCATTAAATATTCCAGAAGAATTATATTTACGGAAGAAAAAATAAGTCCCTGTATAGCCACAATGTCTGTGATTTCTATGAATTGTTCTCATCACCTCCTTATTAGTTTTATCTAACACCTACTGATGCAGTCTTTCCTTCTGTACAGATTGTACCGATAAGTACATGTGTAATAACGGCGTGTGTGTTCTGCCGGAGTACCGGTGTGATGACGTCGACCAGTGTGGAGATAGGAGTGACGAACGTTACTGTGAGTGCAACAAGTGACAACCTAGGACAAACAGACACATCTAAGTCTCACTAGGATATGCAATAACCATTGAACAAATCACCAAATACCTTACTCTCTGTAAGATTGATGTTTCTACATCTCTAAATTTTCTGAAAAGTCGAACCTACTGAAGATGAATACTAATAAAAAAAAGTTCAGAATTGTTGGTATTGCTATTTACATGATGCTCCTTCACACAGGTAATGTACAGCATATTCTCAAATGTATGTCTGGCTTCGTACATAGTGTACATCAGTGATCCAGAAAAACATGTCAGGAGACAATCCATAAAATGATTAACAACTGTACTGCGTTAGCTTCTCTTCGTGCAAAGCACGTTCAACTTGATGGATTTTCTCCAAATAGGGTAACAAGTCTTTACCTAGTACTTATCAGATCAACTTTCATTGAGCTGACTCCAGTGTAGTATCGTCGTCATCACTATTCCTTAAAGTGGACATCTCTTTAGCAACTATCACGCACAAAAGAAAGGAAGTGATCTTGATCCAGTTTTAGCACACTGAAGAGCTAATGTCACACTGGTCGTAACAGAGAGAGACAATCGCTAATTACAGTATTTACAGGTTCATTGTACCGGGTAAATTCCCCTAGCTCTTTTCGACAAGCACAATGAACAGTGGACCACGGCTTAACGACCTGTCCTAATTAAGGACTGCGACCCTTCACAGTAGCGTGCATGTCGGGTGAACAGCCGAGATTCGAACTCCCAACCCTTTAGTCCAGAGGCAGGGTCGCTAACCACTGCACTACGCACGCTACACATTACTACCAAAAGCAACAGGCATTTACCTATCCCATCAACTTCCATCCAGGTGACGACACAATAGCAAGGTCACCATGACCATTCCCTACACCCCCAGCGGCCAGCTCTACCACGCACATTTCTCTTGATGATAAGAATAACAGCGAGCATATACCTAACCAGTACACTTCCATCCAGGTGACGCCACAACAGCGAGGACGCCATCATCATTCCCTACCACTCCAGCACCCAGCTCTTCAGCGACTACCACGCAAATAACTGTGACAAGCGAAACGGCAGCGGCGACATCTGATGCGATAACTGCGCCTGCTATCATTACAACGGGACAAGTTGACGTCTCCACAGACAAGCAACCTACAACAAAGGGTATGCTCTTCAAAGATCTATGTTTCTTCTTACGTCGTAAATTATGTAAATAAAATAAGGGAGGATAGAATGTACAAAAAGAAGCACTATTCTGCTGCAATAGGTTAACATTGCCCTACTGTCAATGATCATATATTAGCAATGAGCAAAATGAACTCTTTAACGCAGCCTCCAAATTCTACCCAAACTTTCACACATATACAGATGAAAAGTAACCTAGTGTCCTCCTAACATCCGAAAACCCACACATTACAGAAAACATGGGATCTTTTGTTTTCCTCTGTCTTCAAAAAAGAAGTCAAACCCATATAGTTTTTAGGAGTTACGGTAGTTGTTTTATTTCTTGTGTCTAGATATGTATTACTTGGTTGTTTTGTACCAAATGTCCCATTGTATTTGCAATTAGCCCTCGGGCATGAATTTCCAATAAACTTATTATTATTAATCATAGTGTAAGATATCGATGTATTACGAAGCTGAAATGAATAAATCTGCTATCGACTAATACGTGACAAGATTACATCGTACGTAATTTTGATAAAGACCAAAGTATACGTAATGATAATGGGAATTTTTCAGTCTCTCTTCTGGGCTCAAATTATGTAGTATATCTTCTTTTGGTTTGACCTAGCAATGTACAACAATGGTGTCCTAATGTTTGAACTCTTGCAAGGCAAATATGTGTTTAAATCCGAAGAGATGATGCTGAAACGAAAATAAGGTTCGATTATGCACTTATTGCCTTTTTGCTTCTCAGAAAATGATAACAAATGTCATCAGGTTGCGAGTGATCGAATGATCGACATCAGTATTGTGCAAAGAATTGTCCAAGCACACAGTTGTCAGCAGAAAATCCACATTTTATGTAAATTCAACTCTCAGAATTCTGCCTGGTACCTTGAGACCGCCACATCTACAAATGCAACGTCAGCAATAAGCGAGGTGTGCACACTTAAAATATATCGATAATCTGGTGGTCAAAATATTTCCAAGAAGGCCTCAATAGACAATAGCGCCTTTTGTTTAATGTGGTGGTCTTAGAGTAACCAGCGGAATTATGAAAGTTGACGTTATATTGATTTCATGATGTATTACAAAGATACAATCTGACTTCATTTCAGGTGATTTCACAACAGCATCGCCATCATCACCGTCCCCTACAGCTCCAGCGACCAGCTCTTCAGCGACTTCCACGCCTATGGCGGTGACAAGCGAAGCAGCGGCGGCAACATCTGATGCCACTGCCACAGCATCGTCTTCATCATCAACATCACCTCCAGCAACAAGCTCATCAGCAAATACCGTTCCAATGATGTCGACAAGCGAAACATCAACAGACACGTCAGAATCGGCAACTCCGACTGTGGTCAAGACAACAGAGAAAAACATCGTATCCACAAACAAACTACCAGCGTCAACAAAAGGTTTTGCTTAAAGACGTCCATTCTCATCAATTAGATTTGTCTGTTGCAGTTAGTCTACGCTGGCTAGCCGGCTATAGGTAGAATTGCCAGCGAGGAGAGTCAACGGTTGAGTTTATGTTTGATTGGCGAGTTCTGCTGTGTTAAAACGTTATTGGGTATGATAAAATGGGCTGAATACCCACCGAATCCCCTTCATTTGCGAACGATAACAGTGAACACATTGTAGGTTAGTTGACTTTAAAAATTCTCAAATGACAATACTGTGTACTCTAAAAGTCCTTTAATATTTTATATTGTTAATTTTGTGACATGTTTTCTCTCTCCCTCCCTCCAGCTCCCATGACGGTAGTTAAGATGTCGATGACCCTCGTCAGTGTACCGTTCACGGCGGATCTGCAGGACAGCAGCACTGAGGCGTTCCAGACACTGTCAGAACAAGTCATCGCAACCGTAGGCAATTCTTCCTTTTCTTTCTCTTCTTTCTTCTCATGTCCATGAATCGTCTTTATCATCTGGTGGAAGAAGGTGGGGGTGGTGCGTGCAAAGATTTATTTCAATCTTTTGTGTATACATTTGTACCTTGCTTCAGTTAGAATGTTTAAGTTTTGTATTTGTTTCTCTTTTTGTATCTTTTTCTTCACTTTTTTTCAAGTGGTGGCGTTAAGATCAGTTTTTCAACTTGAGAGTGCCATCATTTTGTCGCTGTACCTTTGCTTATATCACCCCCCCCCCAACAAAAAATTGCGTTGGGACTCTTCAGTTTAGTTTTCTAGCTTTTCATATTTTTCTCCGTTATCTGAGCATGTACAGAATGTAGGCATACTATACTAAAGAATAAAATTCTAATTTTGTTTTTGTGAATTGAATTACGTCCCCATTTTATCATTTTTTTATAAATCGATATGCTTACGCCAGGTGGGAAGGGGAAAGTAATTTAATAGAAAATCTTATTTCTCCAGATCAACCATGTCTACCAAAACTATCCTGGCTTTGCTGGAGCAGGCGTCAGGGGCTTCAGGTATGGCACCTTTCCTAACAGCGGAGGCCGTATGAACGATATTCACGTTTTACAACTTCTCAGTAAACTCAGCTTTATCGTTAAGGATTCATTTTTCGCAACGTCGTCAAAACTTTCCAGTAGTGTGAAAGATTTATCCTGTAGTGTTGTAGCGGTCATTACTGCACTAGAAGAAACCACTACAATAGGAAACATTACCAAAATTTGGAAACTATGTTGATACATGTATCATTACAGGCCAGGTAGTGTGGTTGCCGATGTGAACGTACTCATCCACAACCAAGATGAGGCAGGTACAGGGGAAACGCCCCTAGCGGTGGCCAGCGTACTGCAGTCAGCTGTTACCAGGGGTATGATGGGAGCCTTGGAAGTCGGTGGAGTTTCTTACAAGATGGGCGGTAAATTCGCTTGACTTTTGTCATTATATCAGGCCACAGTAATTATTAAAATTAAACTGTGGCTAGACTGTTTATATATTGATAGCATTTTAAGGGTTAAGTGTGTGATGTGAATACATCTATTAGTTTATGCTATGGTCTCATTTCCTAACCCGGGGTCTGGCCGGGCAGTTTTCGGGAACGGAAAGTATGATGTAAAAGACAACAAACTAATCATGATTATCTATTGTTGATATTGATTATTTATTTTCACTTCATGCAAACAGCCCGGCCGGGCCCCGGTTTGGAAATATGACTTTAACGAGGTGCTTTTCCCGGTCTATTTCATCTGATTGTGTGCTCTGTACAGGTGTAACTGTGGATGTGGTGATGTGCAGCGCTAGTTGCCATGACGACATGACGTGTGTCTCCAGTGGAGGAGAGTGTCGGTCCTTCTGTACGTCAAACACGGAGTACTGCCTGAACGGAGCAACTTGTGAGGACAGGAGTCCGATCCTGGAGTGCAAGTAAGGCTAAAAGTGGCTGTCTTTGCAATATAAGCCTTCAGTCTTTCTCGACACTTTAAAAAAGTTTCGCCAATTCATATATAAACGATATTACATGTGTGTGTTGCGTTTTTTGTTTGTTTATTTAGTTATTTTTAATAGAATATATCACGTTTGACCTATTGCTGACGTCACGTATCCGTAAAGTCTCGTGTGAGTAAGGTCACATGACCCTAACTCTCGCGGGATTACGTTCGGAAGTAATTGGTCATTACTTATCCTGATGAAGGTGACAGTGGTCGTTGAAAATTTGATCCTTGTGTACCCTTTGTGTTGGAATAAAGTTTAGCATTGTATTATGATTACTGCCAACACATACGTACAGATGAACTTCCATGATAATTTAATAGAAGATATCTCATGTGGGTTAAGGCAAGAAGCTTCTTGGTTAAGGCATGTCCGGCCTAACAAAAGCCCCTATTAGTTTGAATAGAAGGTCCAACATAAATCGGCTATATCTCCAGTTTGGTAAGGAAAATAGACGTGAAATTTGGAATACACGTGAACAAGACGTATTGGCCCCTAGCTTTACATTACTTTTTGATAAATCCTATATAATGATCATATAATATAGCAATATCTGAGCTATGTCATTTTACAGTTATTGGCAAATTCGGAAGTCTTGCAGACAATTTGAAGCAGTGGAATTTTTAGGAGGTGTGGCGACAAGGGCATACTAAAGGAATCGGTTTTGACAAAAATAAAAAAGATTTTAGATCTTGAGAAAAGTTTAATTTTCATAATTTTGGGGGATTTTTTAGGGGTGACAAGGACTTTGACGGTGAATATCTGGAAACTTGAATGCAAAGTCAATTTTGTTGAAACCGATTCATATAGACGAGCTTATTGAGCCTTGCATACACCTCTTTGCAACTTTGTAACTTGTTAGGAAGACTTTGGAATATGGCTTTAAAGTTAAAAATCCAGATTTTGTACATTCCTTGTCTATTTTCCCATCAATCAGGATCAATCAAGCTGACAGCTGCATATTTATCAATGGAATTGTGTATTTAGCACCTTCACTCTAGGTGAGCGTGGGGGATTACTTTTAATTTATGCATAGAGTGTGGACTGTACAGCGCCTTGAAAGGCCTTCTGTATGAGCCAGCATACACAAGAAGGTTTTATCTTGGTATATCTAAACCAAAGTTTTGAAACAAATAGTTTTTCATGTTTGGTGATTAGACACATTTATGTTTCCTTGGAGACAATATTTCGTTACATTTTCCAAATCAAAGTCTAGAATCATTGTGCTTTTTATGTAATACACATTCCGGACCCACTCGAGGTGATTATGGGCAATTATCATGCATAAAATGTAGACGGCAGCATGCATGTTTGTGCATGTACAATGATATCTATTCAAATCCAGATTGCAAGGTTGTTCCTTGGTTGTTCAAAGGATAGTTCCACTTAAAGAAATTATATGTTTCAATCTCCTTGTTTAAAAAAAATAAGTTAACTTTTTTTTTCAAGAAAATGCAGACGACAAAATGTGAGGCCATTTGTCAGGTGATTCATAAGTTTCCTTATACCCGTCCAATCCATGGAAAACTGTCAAACCAAAACTTGACTCCACTATAACCTCCTTGGTCAAACTTAACCTTCGGGAGAGACCCAGTCCATTAAATCAAGGAGGTTATACTTGATTAAATCTTATCCTGGATGCCAGCCCTAAACCACGCTAGGCCTAGAGTTAGCAAGGGTCTATTAAACCAACGAGGGGGCTTTGGTATATATATATTTTTTTTGTTGGCCATGGAGCTGGCCTGCGTAGGCCCTGGAAACAGTCTATCCTCTTATTATTCCTGGGGGCCAAACGCGTTAGGCGGTGTGTGGAGAGTTAAAGCCCGCGCAGGCGAGTGATAGCCCGTCCTACCCTCTACCAGGCTTCGGGAAGCGGCTGGAAAGAGCTAAGAAATTGGCCAAATAGACAGATATACACGCCAGGGGATTAGTCCGGGAGAGAGTACAGTTCGGACGCGGCAAACTGTACTCTCTCCCGGACCAATTCCCTGGCGTGTATATCTGTCTATTTGGCCAATTTCTACTCTTTCCAGCCGCTTTCCGAAGCCTGGTAAAGGCTAAGCCCGTCCCCGATTCACGCCCTCCCCACTATCCGCTGTGCTTCAGATGCACAAACCCTCTAGGTCGGCCCGCGCTGTGCAACAAGATACAGGCTCGGATGGTGTGGAGGATAGGCGGAATAGTGGGGAGTGCGTGAATCGGGGACGGGCTCCCGGAGTAGAAACAGTCTGGCACCCATGCTATGAAATCTGTGATCATCTGAGTTATGAAAACCAAAGCTGTAGTATCAATTACAAAGTACACCGGTGGAGACAGAGTGCCATACTAGCCAGTTAATCAGGTTATTAGGGTAGGCACGGAGTGAAAAAGGGACAGCATGAATACAAGTACATTGATGCATTTCAGCATCCCATTACAGATTGTTGGATTGTCGTAATGCATTAGTAAGATCAGCATGTCACCAAGGAAATTTTACCATAGACCAAGGAGGTTATAACCTTCTTGCATAGACTTACCAATTTACCATACTATGTCTGAAAACTCATCAAAAACGAAAGTTCAACAAAAAAATAATGATACTAGTATAACAAAATGCAGTTGCGTGCCTGAACAACTACTATACCTTTTTTTGGTATTTCTACAATTCACGCGAAGAAAGAGAGATAAATCTAACATGATTACGAATTTACTTTTCCCCCAGTCAGTGAGACGACAAATCGTCTGATGTGTATTGACTTGTCTGGGTTTGGCGATTAAGCTGCTCAGCCACTCAGCTGCTTTTTTTACTTTTTCAAGAACATTTTGAATCCTGTTTGTAAGCCGCTATTATTATAGCTTTTCTCACTATCATTTATAATAATATCGTACAGTATCGACCTGGTCACAACAACTTTCTTGCAAAATGAAGCATTCTGGTTGTTGAGAGAGAGAAGATACCGCGTCCCCACGCGTGGTCTGCCTATTGTGTATTGTTACTAGAATCAAGGAATTGAACAACAAAAGATCGATTGTCTGACATTTGCGCCTGAGCATTTTGGAAATACGGTACAAATAGAAAGTTCTGGAATTACTAGTATATGCATTACTCGTGGCCCTGGAAAATGTTGTGATAGCTACAGTATATAGATTAGCTATGTGTTTCATTTATCAAGATACAAACCACCTCAGCACCTAAGCACCTTCATTGGTTTCATTCCCTGACTTGCCTTTGTCTAGTTTTAGGACGTTGGTACGTTCATAAGTTGACAACAAACTTAACTTGTTCATGAAATGCAACTTTTGGGAGAGAGAGAGAGAGACAGAGAGAGAGAGAGAAAGGATGTACTGTTTAGAGGAACATGAGTGAAGACGTATAGCTACTAGTATCATATATCTCAAAAGAGAAGGCGTTTATCTGGTGTAACAACCAAGGCTAATCTGACCATAACATTTGTTTTTCGCAATAATCTTTGTGGAAGTGAAAATAGCCCAGGGGACAGCATGGCAGGGTGTCAAATTAGCCCTAAACTAATGCTAATATCAGGTGGGGAGTGGGAGGGGACGTCAAAGCAATTATCGCCTTACCCTGGCGCACTTTCACGCCTTTCCGCCAGAACCTTGCTCATTTAAATACAATTATAATATTATAATGAGGGCTTCGCTGGGGGTAAGTTGGACATGCCTTAGCTCAGTGGAGATTGACATAAACGTCAGAAGCATGGTCTTACATACACGTATAGGTGTGAAACATATATCAGCGAATTGAACGTATATCAACATGAGATATTTGTCTTTTCAGCTGTCCTTCGGACACAGTCGCTTTATACCAGTACACAGGAAAGCGCTGTCAGAATGAAGGTGACATATTTGATTACTTCATAAGTCATTTATATTACGATTCAATCCATCCAACATATTTGCTAGGTGAATTTGGTTACGTTATTCAAACGACGAAGTGAAACCCAGCAAAACTAGTGTAACATATGTTGTAGAATGTAGTACGATGTTGGACATAGTCTCTTATATCATTGTACTTTCTTCTACATGCATGTTGTTTGTACTTGCAGTTAGCCCTCGGGCATGTATTTTCAATAAACTTATCATTTATTATTTGGTTGTATGTATAAGTCTATGTATTTGACATGTTTTCTAATCTGACTATATGTTACAACATCTGGGTAATGTTTACATTTTTTTGTCATACCAGAGCTAAGTGTGTTCTTCATCGCCATGCTCGCTGCTGCCTGTGCTGTGGTCTTTATCGTTGCGGTCACCCTTGTGGCCTGGTGTAGGGCCCGTACAAAATCAGTGGCTTTGTGAGTACTAAAAATTTCATCTTTTAAAGGCGTCGAATGTAATTTTCAGGGTAGAAAAACTGGGTTTTCAAAGTTAATTTTTGGTCTTTATATAAATGTAGTTGTAAGTTGTATTAACCCTATCCCATAGCATACTGATATCTTTGAGGCAAAAATGCTATGTCGCTGACGGAAACGGTTGGCTTGCTTTGTATCGTTGGTTGGTTCCAGCTATTATGGGCGGTACCACAAAACGCCTCATGTAGCTTGTTTTGGGCCTATTTCAAACGCTTTATGAATGAAATGATGACGAAAATGTGCTAAGAAACGGAAGTAAATATCAATATCAGAGAGATTTCCTCATCTAGAATATATTTCTTCTGCCGCCTGAAATTGCATTAGATGCCTTGAATGGATAGAAAGCAAAGAAATTCTTAGTTATAATTGTATACTGCACCTAACGATTTGTAGACATTATTCTTTTTATAGTAGTCTCATGATATGTCAAATTCTGTTGTTGTTGCAGTCATTTTGTTATCTTATTAGCAGATGATTCCTCTAGTCGCTTTGAGCTTTTTTCCAACGCTCATTAAACACATAACGTTATAAATAAAAATTATTTTTAAAAAACTTTTTTTTTGCACGGTGTTTGTATACTGGTCCAAATGTCAGCTTTATCGTTATTAAAACTGCCATTCTGTTTCTCAGGAATGGCGACGCATACGCAGCGATGGAGACGGCAGCTAAGTACCAGCGGAATGAAGACCTGGTGGGAAGAGATGGAGTAGACAACGTGTCCCCCAACTTCTGAAAACGGGATGGTAGCTGGTTCCGAAAAACCTTACGTTTTTAACATTAAGGGTTCTCTGCGGTTATAGTAATATTAATAATTGATCTCACGGCGGTCGCCTCTCTGACTTGCTAAAATTTGAATCCCTTGCTAAACAGTAACATTATCGATTGGTTTATCATTAAGATATCCACAGACAGAAGTTGGTGACAGTTGGCTTAAGCTGGTTTTAGATAACAACATATTTACATATGAATAGATAGACAAACTTTAGCACTGCATTTCAGTACAAGCAGAATGTGGGAAAAGAGGGAGTAGACAACGTGTCCTCCAACTTCTGAAAACGGGATAGTAGCTGGTTCCGAAAAACCTGGAGTGTGAGATTAAGGGTTCTCAGTGATTATAGTAACTTAATAATTGATCATTACAAACTCTTGCCCGAAGTAAACTTCAAATACAAAAATAAAACGTAATGTTCAAAGAAATACAATCTACGGTAAAAATATTACATAACTAGAGCTGAAAAAACTAACTCGCAAACCTACTGGGTTTGGATTCAATTTTGTCATACATAGGAAGACGGATAAGAAGGATCCAACTTTTTCTGCAATGTGTCGGTTTTTGGATATTAAGAGAAGGATAGTTTAATTAACATACTAACAATACAATAACATGTGGTTCTCTCAATTTATTGTATGCGTTAGTAATGTACAACATTATGTATCAAACAACAAAAAATCATGTTTTGATCCGCCGTATATTCTAACTCTAATACAATGATATCTCCCTGTATCTTTCTATATACTTATCTATGATATGCATATGAATGCAGCAAATATCGATATCACTGCTCAAAGCAGACACCAAATATCACATAGTCTTAATTGAACTTGAATGGTTTAAGTCAAATTAAGCATCGACGCGTTTTACAGGGTGCTTCAAAACAAATCTTACGTTGGTCGCCGGCGCCTCTCTGACTTACTAAAATTTGAATTCAAACAGTTAACATTATCGGTTCATCATTAAGATATCCACAGGTGACAGTAGGCTTAAAATGGTTTACATAACGATATATTTAGATTTACTAGTTTTATTGACTAATTTACAAACTACTGATTGCAATTATAACGTTCAACAAACTTTAGCAATACAGTGTTTATCCTCAATAATTAAATTTTGAACATCAAATACATTTACTGTGTTCTTTACATGTATGTTATTAATATTAACGTTATTAATATATGGTGTATGTAATCTCACTCTATGCAAATGTAATCATGCAAACTGGCCTGCTAAATTTCAGTTGATTGATGGTGATGATAACGCACAATAACGTCTGTTTAGAAGCATGGATTCCGAGGAAAATTCAAAATAGTTTGCCTTTATGTTTACACTCTGTCTTAGCGCTGAACTTTTTAGTGTTTTTAAACTCATCTTATTTGAATGTCTTGCGAGTAGCAAATACCTGTATTTATCCTTTTTGTTATAAGTATTCAAGAAAGTCACCAATACACGTTGTGTGTAATATTTAATTATTCAAACGTTTATATGTACGTTTACAATAGTATATCGCAAATCTGGCAACCGCATAGCAATTAACATCATCACATCATTTAGTTTCTTGTGTGTCCCAGTGGCCGCGGAAACCATAAACAAGTTTAGATTTATGTTGTGAAGTTTCTGCTCATCCAATATAGATTTCTTACCTAAACAAAAAAGCACGCCCATGTGTGGTTCCTGTGTGATTCTTTCCGTGAAGGGTACTTTGTAGAGGGTACCTTAGATAAGTTGTTATCTGTGTGTCGTTCTATTAGAGGGAGTCGTTGCCCACACTTTAAGCGCACATCATTGAATAGTTTCATCAGGTTGGTAAGTCACTGAATAAAGAGGCTCCAACCAAAGCGCAACCAAGTGTTTTATTCAGCAGACGTTTTGGTGAGTGTTTGTCACCTTCCTAAAAGCAATTCTGACTGGTTCACATTCCCCTGTATGTTTGGCACCGCATTGTTGATAGGGTTCCCTGTGGGGCTTGGTGGTGTTCCCACTTCCGTGTTGTGCAGACACCACGGCCAAGGCACAGGTAAGGAGGGATAGGGTAACACGCAGCATGGATGAGGTGGTGCCCTGGACAGTCTAGTTAACAAACGTCTGGACAGGAAAACTGCCCTAACATTTACAGAGAAAAAAACCTGCACCGATAGGAGTTATTTGGCCAACGTGACTGCCACGTGAATTAGCGAAGCACACCTTTTGGGGTGAATGTTCTCTCGGTTGTTGACCCCTAGTCGTCGCTATCGTTAACTGCTGTATCGACCCATATTGCAGCCCAGCCAAATATGTCAGTAAGGTTAAAGGTCTGCCTGAGTGACTGCGGATGGAGCACACAAATCGATATGTTGTAGGTACAACGAAAACCATCTCATAAATGAAATGTTAGCCTAGGCCAGGAGCGATCGTCCACATTCCGTGCAATTAAGTTTTAGAAACGTCACAGTTTAAGCGGCCGAATCGGCTCGGTCTCCCCCTCGGGCTGTACCAGCCCACCCCCGGCCTGTGCCACATTCGTGCTCGGGGGACAGGACAGGCACGTCCGAGACTGAACCCCGTACCGACAGCCGCTGTGAGCGTGCCCGTCCGTGTGGCTGGTCCCAGACACCGTGGGACCCTGCTTGCTGGAAAGGTACGAAATACCCACAAGAAAAATCTTATGTCCAAGTCATAAGAGTAGAATCTAAACACATGTCAGACTAAACAAGCCACGCCTAGGTGTTTACTGAACTATTAACGTTCTGCGTATTGCATGTGCCTGTCTAATCGCACGAGTATCCTATGTTTTTGAATTCAGATAATGAATGAAGACCTCTATTGTACATACATACCCACTGGGTTAAGTACAGGTCACAACAAAGGAATAGCTTGTATATACGTACATACACATGGTCAAAAAAGCACTAGCACTATAGTCTATTAGGTAAATTTGACTTCCTGCTTCTCTGTGAAAAGGTAAGAACAGACGTGTTGTAGGATCTGAGGTTTATCTAAGCTCATTAGAGATGTGAATTTGTTTGTATTACTTAGGTGTATGAAGTACGGAAACATGAATAAGCTGACTTGAACAGGAAACACCAATAGATGTTTCATTACTTCCCTTGAATTTGATTAGATCTAGAATTAGTCTTGTGAGCCTTTTATTTGGTTGCAATACAGGGCTTTATTTGTCAATACAGCTACAGATGAACAATGCAGATGATCCTTGTTATGATAGCATAACCAAGTACAACCGGTTATGAGAGTGTTGCGTGAATACAGACTTAAAGCCATGATAAACAGCACGTCATTCTTGAGTAGACCCCATTTCGGGCTTTCCAATAGACAGCGACCACTAAGCGACCAAATCGGGATTTGTGTGACCCTTGAGTTTATGACTGGAATATGAGGCACGGTGTATGATTTAAAAGACAACAAAACAAACAAAACTTTTAAACATGTGTTCCTTGTCTATAAAATTCGTTGAACGGTCTGTCAAATCGCTTTAGTGGGGTCGTGTGGGGCAACGGCAGAGTGCTCGACTCAGAACCAAGAGGTCCCGAGTTCTAATCCTGCCATGCCACCGATCATGTGCCCTTGGGAAAGGCACTTTACACGACTTTCCTCACTTGACTCAGGTGAAAGTGAGTATGTCTATTGTCCGTCCATGCCTTTGTCCTCTGCGTTGGTGGCGGCATAAAATAAGTTGAAAAAACTTGAGTTTGCCGTCACCATGTCTTGAAATGTTGGAATAAAAAAATCGCTCATACGTCGCTCAGCGGTCGCAGCCCCTAGCGGAAAGGGGGTGTTAAGTGTGAAGGCCTTGTCTGTAACTGGTTTTCATGGCCACTGGTTGTTTGTTTGCATTGAGAGTACAATACTGTTTTGTTATTGATTTTAGGCGTTTTTATAGAGTTTTCAAACAGTTTTGGCGCTTGAGTAATCTGTAACACTGCATCTCCGTTGAACCGTAATGAATATGACGATTGGTTCAAATCAGCCTGACGAAGCGGAAAAACATAACAAACGTCTGACGAATAAGTCGCAAGTTAAAAGGTCAGCTACTGCCAGAAATGCGGGAATCGGTTAATCTCCAAGCAGATCTTTCGGTGGTAAAGTCGCAACCAACCGGCAAGACCAACTATCACATTGGCCAGTTGGATTATGTCTGGGCAATTTCATAGTGTCTTGCCGAAAGATCTGCTTGGAGATTAGGAATTGATGTCCATTTGAAAATCACGTGAATGCATACCCATAACTCTTGGTACGATAGACGTGGACTGAGGTCTACTCTGAGAAGAGGTTGGATGAGAAGATTATGACCTTCCCTGCTTTCTGACTGACAGGGTGTGGCGATTGTCGGGAAACGGCTCATATTAGAGTTGTAGAAAGTCACAATCTTCTTACCCAACCTCTGCTTGGAGAGTAAGCAGGTCAGCCCAACTATACGACTTTGTTTCTCACAAAATCATAGTGGCCAAAAAGAACAGAATTGTTACAGCCAGATGTCATATTGCTTGGTACTATGCTATCTGTACTATGCACGTTCAAAAGCTAATTTTCCTGGCTAGTTTTCGGTGATCTACTCTCCACATTTCTTACCACAGGTGAGGAGACATCTTACCGTCGCCAAGGCAACATGTTTCCGCAGCCCTGCAGCATCGCCATGGAGAGAGGACCGTTCCAGAAGCGTGATCACCATGGTTACCGGCCTGTTCTGGAGGACTCGATCAGCATCGAGGAGAGTTTGAGCAAAACTCTGACTATCAGGGATGAACAGCGGGTAGGCTCAACTTGTCTTTTACCCTGAGTAGTCTCAAAGCTGAACAATAGCAAAGGTTTCATATGAGCCAGGCTGTTTCAATCGGTGCGATTCTCTTTCACTTCAGACTGTCTAAGAAGTCTCTAAGCTTTCGAATGAGTCTCAAAGTCTCAGGCTGTTTCAACAGGTGAGTGACCTTGCACTCTGAGCTGTCTTGATAGGATGTCTTGCTCTCCTGGTCATCTCAAGAAGAGGTAGGCTGATGTATAAACCTATGACTGTCTTAAGAAAATGTGAGTGGTCTTGAAGACATGACTATATTACTTTTGGAGTTTCTTGAACCGTAATTATAATCGTTTCTGTTTTCATTTCTTTCATTCAGTTTCCTTTCTTCCGTCACCCACTGTTAGACTTTGCTGACTCTCTTCTTTACCGATTCATGAAATTATAGATCGCGTACATGTGTTTTTTTTGTGTGTGTGTTCTCCCAGGAGAAACTTGCGCTGTTTGTGAAGGAGAGAGGGGACGGAAACATCAAATCCTATGGGGAGATCTATTTCTCTGGATTTCACCTGACCCGAACTTCCCCTGTAAGTATTTCGTAATGGAACAATCCCCCTTGACTAAGTCCTGTGAACAATATACCATCATCAATGACTTCTGCATACCCTCATGACTCGACTGTAAACGCATATACAACATCAAAGATCTCACACATCTGTGAAACATTTACGGTTTTTGTGAATTTCGCGTTTTATTTATTATTGTCAATTTCTCACTGATTCTGTCCATGCATTTCCAACTGACTCCCATAAGACAACAGACGTCAATATATCAGGAAAATGAAGACAGGAAATGAGATAACTTTTTCCAGGATCTTTCTGAGAACTTTGCCCTAACTTCCTGTCAGTGTCCCCGAATGTCGGGAAATAACTACGGAAACACAGGCAAACACACAAAAAGACACACCGAAAACATAACTCCCTACTTTCATGAACGTTCATCTGTGTTGGTAGTTACATGTTTAAAGTTAAAACTTTTGTTCCAACAGAAAGGATTGTTCTCACCAAGAGCTTTCGACTAGTCACACTGATCTTCTTCAGAGTGACTGGTCGGAACTCTAGGTGAGAACAATCCTTTGTGTTGGAACAAAAGTTTTAACTTTAAACATATTGAATTTCCCTACTCATTGACGTAATCCCTCACCACAACCCACCGGCACCCCCAGTTTGTGAAGGTTACCCCGGACGTTGACCCCGCGGTGCTGTGGGAACTCATGATGGAACACTGGCATCTGAAGAAACCCAGCCTCATCGTCTCCGTGGCGGGAGGGGCCAAGAAGTTCCTCCTTAAGAACCGGCTGAAGGATGTCTTCATAAGGAGTCTTAAGAAAGCATCGCAGTCTACAGGTGACTTGAGAGTTAAGGTCCTTAAAAGTCGGGGTCTTTCCTCCTCCGTCGCATCTAGTGACGATGCCCCTACTGTTCTTGGTGGCAGCGAATTCCACTCTACGATAGTTCTAGGGAAAACCAAGTTTTCAAACTCCCCAATCGTTGATGATAACTGTGGGACTTGTAGGCATGATCTTTTTTCTTTCTTTCTGAGCTGGTTTTAAAAACTTGTAGTTGGTAGGTCCACCAGGTTATTTGTTATTTTGTACATCATGAATGTTCTGTTCCTCCCTACCCAGATGCCTGGCTCCTAACAGGTGGGACGAACACAGGCATCATGAAGTGTGTGGGTGAAGCAGTCAGGGACCAGGTCAGCAACTTCGCCACCTCACCTGTCGCCATCGGCATCGCTACCTGGGGATCAGTAGACAGCAGGCAACGTTTACAGGTACAGGAAAATACTTAGGATTACTATGCCGTTTTGCAAGTCTTTAGTTCTTTGTCACAAATACATTTGTTTTGTTTGTTTGTTTGTTTATTTATTTATTTGCACAAAAATATACATAATACAATAATAATAAATAAAAGAAGGTGCAGGAGGAGGGATAAAGCTTATTTAGCTTATTCTAAGCCCTCCTCCTCTATACTAACCAAAACTAATTATAACTCAAAATTGAAATAAGATTATACATACATACATAAGGAATTGTTTACAAAATAATTCAAGACATAGCCAAAATGATACAATAACAATAATGAAACAATAGTATACATAAATTGAGATGAAAAGAAATTTAAATGAAATACTGCATACTTAATAAGGAATTATTGGCAAAATAATTCAAACATAGGCAAACTGATACAATAACAATAATGAAACAATTAATAGTATACATAAAAACAATAAAGTAATAACTGGAGATAAGAATCTAATACAGGGGCTGGGGTGGTTTATTAGATGGGCTTTCAGGGTATTTTTAAATGTTAGAAAAGATGAAATTGTTCGTATGTTTGTTTGAAGGCTGTTCCATATTGAGACACATTTGTATTTTACGGTGGACTGTGCTAAAGACGTGCGAAAGAGAGGAATATGCAGTAGATTTCTTTGCCTAGTATTGTGGTTGTGTACAAGTGAATTCGGGTTTAGGAAATTATCAAATATATTGGGGAGATTGTTGGTAAGGAAATTGAAAGCGAAAATGCTAATTTGTAATTTATTTATATCTAGGATATTTAGTAGTTTTAATTTTTGAAAAAGAGGAGCCGTGTGTGAGCGAGAATCAGATCCAGTTGCTATTCATGTGAACTTCCACGATACACTCATCTTAATAAGTCACTTTCTGCCGAGGAAGCCTCACGAGACCCACAGGAAAGACGTCTTCCCCGCCATTTACTCCTGCGATAGACTGGAGTTTAAGAAGCACACGGCTCCTCTGGACCTGAACCACACCCACTTCATCCTGGTGGATGACGGGAGCGTGCAGACGTTCGGTCAGGCCGACATCACGCTGCGGACTCGGCTGGAGCAACACATCAACACTACGGCGACTCTGGGCGACATGAAAGGTGACACATTGCAAGTATATTGATTGTACTGGTAAAGGTAGATCGTGTGGCGTAACGGCAGAGCAAGCGGTTCACAAACAAGGGGTCCCGGGTTCAAATCCTGCCATGTCACCGATCTTGTGCTCTTTGGAAAGACACTTTACACGACTTTTCTCACTTCACTCAGGTGTAAATGAGTATGCCAGAATGATCATTATCATGATCATGGGGATTAAAAGGAGAAGAAGAAAAATATCATTACTGCGACTCTCGGTACATGTTCCACATCATCTACCTATGCGTGCAAGGCAGAAACTCTTGTACTTGTAGGTTGATGCCCGATGCACAAAGAAAGACCCTGTTTCCGTACTACCCTGTAGTAAGAGCCTGTTTCCGTACACCTTATTGTCTCTATGGTAATTTTGTATGCATGGTTCGGGATAGCAAGTACAACTGACGCGATTCGAGTGTCACTATATGGACTGTATATCTGGAGGTCTCTGTTGTTGTGGTGCCTTTATCTAAGGTACAGAGAATGACTGACTCTCTCCACATGCATATAGTTGTAGATCTGGGCGTACCTGTGGTGCCTTTATCCGAAGTACAGAGAATATGACTGATGCAGTATGACTGGCTCCATATGATACCAGATCTGAGTGTCCATCTGGTACTTTTATCTAAGGTACAGAGAATATGACTGATGCAGTTGACTCTCTCCATATGGTTGTAGATCTGGGCGTCCCTGTGGTGGTTCTGGCTGTAGAGGGCGGACCGTACACCCTGAAGAGCGTGTCTAAGGCGGTGGAAAGGCAAATACCTGTCGTCGTCGCCGAGGGGAGCGGGCGAGCAGCCGACATCATCGCCCACGCTTACAAGAGGAGGAAACGGATCAAGTAACCGGATTTTTAAATTCCAGACAGTTGCCTTTTATTAGCTTTATCCTCCATCTTCATTCTGTTACTGATTAAGGCTATATTAGACAAAATTAAGTTCATGATATTTTTGGGAAACTAAACATTCCATCACAGGTCACCAGTGACCATGTAGCAGACAGCACCCAGCGGCAGGTCACCATGGTTACCGGCAGTGTTTGATATCA
The DNA here is from genome assembly GCA_013266295.2 of Branchiostoma floridae x Branchiostoma japonicum. Classification (NCBI taxonomy): domain Eukaryota; kingdom Metazoa; phylum Chordata; class Leptocardii; order Amphioxiformes; family Branchiostomatidae; genus Branchiostoma; species Branchiostoma floridae x Branchiostoma japonicum. The sequence goes on along the minus strand of CM023823.1, from coordinate 29,597,908 downwards.
TCAATGTAGCAAACTAGACCCCAGCGGCAGGTCACCATAGTGACTGGTGATATTTGATTTCATTAATGTAGCAAACAGGGTCCAGGGCCAGGCCACCATGGTTATTGGTGATATTTGATTTCATCAATGTAGCAAACTAGACCCCGGCGGCAGGTCACCATAGTGACTGGTGATATTTGATTTCATTAATGACAATGACAATGACAATGAACTTTATTGCATATTCACGCCCTATATGGGCCAGCCAAATGCACTGAGTTATATAACTTGGGTATAGGTAAAGAAGGAACAAGTGTTACATTTCTATGCTACGTCTCTATCTACAGGGTCTATCTACATGATCTCTTCTCTCTTTTTAAAACATGTATGAACAAATTTACATAGTTTTTCGTTAACATCGTAGTGCTTGGATGTCATAATATGTTTGAACAATTCTATTTTCGGTAAGTATGTAAATTTCTTTTCTAGCTGTAAGGAACCAATAAGGGATTTCCGCATGTCAGCGTATAACGGACATTCTAAGAGAAAGTGTGCTTCATCCTCTACACAGTTACTGTTACATAAAGTGCAAATTCTGTTATTTGCGGGAGTCTGGTTAAACCTACCAATTTCGATCTGCAATTGATGATCACTAATCCTTAATTTTGTCATTGCTCGGCGATGACTAAACTTTTGCACATCTAAATATTGTTCTTTTTCATATGTAAGCTTAATTGTTTTGTAAGTTCTTAACTTATTTCCTTGTTTTTCATTTTTGCTACACTTGGAGTTTGTTTCTGAGTAGAAATATTGAAAAAAATTGTCTTTAAGTCTTTGTTTTAGTTCAGATTGAGCAGATGATGTGTTTCTGTCTTTTTGAAGTAAAAGGTAGGCAAAACCTGACTCCCTGAGTATTCTACTTATATTTGACAACCAGCATGGTATTTTACATCGGTGCAGGTCTTGCTGCACTAATAGAGCTTCACATAGTAAGCTCTCTTTTGGTATTTCTTTAACTAATCTTTTATAATATGAATAAATTCTAGTATAGACTTCAATCCACAGTGGGTATCTTCCTAGTTCTGCCCTTGCACCAAGATTACTGGCATTCTTTCTTACGCCAAGGAGAGACTTACAGAATTTTAAATGTACTTGTTCGATTGGAGAGTTATCGTTTAGTCCAATCTTGCCCCATACTTCAGCACCGTAGGTTAATATGGGAACAATGCATGCATCGAACAGTTTACAATATATTGAAACTGATGCATTACTGTCTCCTAGACTTGATTTTATACTGAAGAGGGCTCGTAAGGCCTTTTTTTAGTGTTTTCATTGCAGTCTTGAAGTTACCGCCAGTTGTAAATATCACTCCTAGATAACTATAAGAAGGTACAATCTCAATATTTTGGTTTCCTAGGTAAAATTTAAAGTTTGAAAGCAACTGCCCCTTTTTGTTGAAAATCATTATTTTTGTTTTCTTTAGATTGATTGATAATTTCCATTTTTTTGCAGTATTGGTTTAGATTGTTTATTGTTTTTTGTAGGCCATGTTCGCTTGTAGATAACAGCACAAGATCATCTGCGTAGAACAGACTAGATAATTTGTTTGTGTTTAATATGGGGGCATCAAAGTCTTCAGAATCTGTAGTTAGTTGGTTGGCTAGATCACTCATATATAAATTGAATAGAGAAGGGCTTAAGACACAGCATTGCCTCACTCCGATTTCTATTGGGAAACTCTCGCTAAGACCTTTTTTCGTTTTGACACTAGCTGTGGATTGGTTATATAGGTTTTTTAAAACGTTGAAGAATCTTCCCGATATATCTGCTGATAAAAGTTTGAATAGTAGACCCTCGTGCCAGATAGAGTCAAATGCCTTTGATAAGTCTACAAAGCAGGCAAAGAGCTGCTTTCCTGGTTGGGTATGCTTAGAGATTAGGGTCTTTAATAGAAAGATATTGTCCGAGGTTCTGTAATGTTTACGGAATCCTGTCTGGTTTGGTTTTAGGATTTCATTTTGCTCGAGAAACATCGAGAGTCTTTTGTTCAATATTGACGTGAATAGTTTCCCTAGGCAGCGTGATATGGAGATGCCTCGATAATTATTTGTGTCGTCCTTTTTTCCTGTTTTGAATATTGGGACAATAAAACTACTGGACCATTCCGTGGGGAAGGTTCCTGTTGAGAGGGCGTTATTAAATAGAGTTATGAGAGGGCGGAGTATGAGAGATTTGCCCGATTTCAACATTTCATTACAGATCATGTCCTGACCGCTTGCCTTTTTGTTTTTAAGTGTTTGAATGGCAGTGTCAATTTCAGATTCTGTAATATCATAGTCTAATGGGCCTTGGGAATGGTTATGATTTTGAAGTATTTTGAATTTGTTTATAATGGTTGTTTCAAAGTTAAATTCAAAATCTTGTCTATCTAATCTAGATTTTTCATGGAGAGCTTTAAAGTGATTTACCCAGGTGTCCGCTGGTATGTCCTCTTGGTTTGTGAAATTACGGTCTGCTTTAGTTCTTTAAGTAAGCTCCAAAAGGCTGTTGGGTTATTATCTTGAAGAGTTTGGAGCTCCATTAAACAGTTAGTTTCATGTTCCCTTTTCCGTTTTCTGATTAGTTTTTTTTAATCCTTTTTTCTTTCTGAAGTAGCTGCCTCTTACGAGTGGATTCTTGGGGTTGTTCATTAAGAGTTATATTATATTTTTCAATTCCGTACGCGCTTCATAGCAGGTCTTGTCAAACCATTTTTTATTTCTTTTTAATTTCTTTGACTTCTTTTTGCCTCTGATTTGTAGAGACATCTTTCCTGCCGATACTAAAATGTCTTGAAATTCTCGTATATTTTCGTTTACATTTTTTGTTGACTGCGTTGCATTTTCCTGGGAGTGCGCTAAGGCGTTTATGTTTAAAGATACCATACAATGGTCCGAAAACTCAGTCAATTCGTGGACTTTAAAGAAATTAATGTTGTGAAACAGTGAGCTACTAGAGATGTCGAAGTCTACCATGCTACAGCCGTTAGGTTGGTAGCACGTAAATCTACCATTCAAGTCACCTAGTATTCTCCCGTTTAGTATGTGTAGATCGGTCTGTACACATAATTCTATGAGACATTTGCCAAAAGAATTAGCTGGGTTTCTGTCGGTAAAATTTTTTGGTATGTCTACGTTGTGGGCGGGAAAAAGTGGGTCCAGGTCAAAATCTAGGGTTTCTTCGACACTGAAGTCTTGTAAGGACCCAATTCTACTATTAAAGTCTCCCCCAAGGATTACATGGCCTTTGGACTTAAAGAATGCTATGTCCTGCTCTAATACATAAAAAATAGAATCCTCCGCTGTTTTGTGGACGGTGGAATATACAGGACTAATGTAGACATTACATATAAATACATCTTTGGATAATCCTAGCAAATCTTTTGACACGCGAACCCAGAGTAAGTCTTTGCAATCAGAAGTTCCACGCTCTCTTTTAACGAATTTTGAGAGATCATTTTTGAAGTAAAACATTATTCCTCCTGAATTTCTTCTAGCTTTCTTTCGTTTTTGTCTCAAAGATGAAAAATGTTGGTAATTCGGAATGTCAACTTCTGAGGATTCGTTACTCCAGGTTTCAATGAGAGAGATCTAGTTTTTCCAAACTACTTCTAAAGCTATAATCTTCAAGTTTCTTTCCTAGTCCGTGAACATTCCAAAACCCTATGTTCAATGAACTTTTCATACGTGCTCTTTCTCAATATCTGACACTCAACTTAGTCCCTACTTTTACGATAATATTACTTAGAAGTTGTACATGTGCAATATAGTTGCATAAACTTAAAAAACTACCAGTATTTCCTGCTGGTATCTATTATTACTTGAGCGTGCGTGTTCTTAGCTTACCATAACATTTTCTTGTTTGATACCATATACGGTTAAGGATACGATTTGTGCTACCACCCTCTGAAGTTGTAGCGCCAGTCCGAGTGCTCCTCCAGTTGTTTCTGCATGCGCCAGTTTGTGTCGTATGTGCGCCAGTCCGCGTTGTGTCGTTTCCAGTTTGAGACTCTTTGGTCACGTGGGAGCCAGTCCAGGTTGTGAGAGCGCCAGTCCGGGTGTTGTTCTTCCTCAGGGACCCTGTATGGGCTTGGTTGGTCTCGAGGGCACCAAGGGCGCTGGTCTGGGTTGGTCCAGTCACGAGGGCGCGATCCTATATTTAGTCCGTCACGAGCGAACGAGTTCGGGTTCGGCTCGTCGTAAGGTCGTCGGTCACGAGCGAACGAGTTCGGGTTCGGCTCGTCGTAAGGTCGTCGGTCACGAGCGAACGAGTTCGGGTTCGGCTCGTCGTGCGGGCGTCGGTCACGAGCGAACGAGTTCGGGTTCGGCTCGTCGTAAGGTCGTCGGTCACGAGCGAACAAGTTCTGGTTCGGCTCGTCGTAAGGTCGTCGGTCACGAGCGAACGAGTTCGGGTTCGGCTCGTCGTGAGGGCGTCGGTCACGAGCGAACGTGTTCGGGTTCGGCTCGTCGTGAGGGCGTTGGTCACGAGCGAACGAGTTCGGGTTCGGCTCGTCGTGAGGGCGTCGGTCACGAGCGAACGGGTTCGGGCTCGGCTCGTCGCAGTGGCGTCGGTCTCGGGCGAACGAGTTCGGGTTCGGCTCGTCGTGAGGGCGTCGGTCACGAGCGAACAGGTTTGGGCTGGGCTCGTCGCAGTGGCGTCGGTCTCGGGCGAACGAGTTCGGGTTTGGCTCGTCGCGATTGTGTCGGTCTCGGGTGAACGAGTTCGGGTTCGACTCGTCGCGAGGGCGTTGGTCACGAGCGAACGAGTTCGGGTTCGGCTCGTCACGAAGGCGTCGGCTTGTCCAGTCGCGATTCCGGGTTTGTTCTGAAGATTGTGATCGATTGTTTTCCGACCCGGGTTTATTGTTCTGCCGGTTTGCAAGTTGTGCAGGGTCACTACTCCTTCTCTGTCCCCTAGTGTAGGTACCCATGCCTACCAGGGGATGAATTGCAGTCTTCCAGTTTGCTGCAAGTACTTTAAGCCCGTCTCTGTTGAGGTGGTACCCATCTTGCCTGTACAAAGCTCTCTTTATGGATCCGTCTTCACCGAGATTGTCATTGTCTGCTAGACTGATGTAGGAAGTCTCTTGATTAAGGATGTGCAGGAAGGTGTTTACGTCTCGTGTGACCTCCATCAGTTGTTTGTCGTTCCTCGGGGGTATAGCAGACATAACGATGTTTGCATTTGGATATTTTGATCGTGTTAATGTAGCAAACAGGGTCCAGGGCCAGGCCACCATGATTACTAGTGATATTTGATTTCATCAATGTAGCAAACAGGGTCCATGGGTGGGTCACCATGGGTATTGGTGGTGTTTGATTTCTCCAATGTAGAAAGATAGAAAGTCCAGCATTAAACGTAGTGGCTTCAGGCTTGATCATCTAATATATACGAATGAACAGAGAAGCATTTCCTTAATATGTAACCCATGTCCTTCCTTCCTTCCTCTACCCTACAGACAAAAGCAGAAGCTTAGCAAAGACCTGTGGGACCGGATCTCCAAGGCGTTTGATCATCCGAGCGATGTAGAAGAACATACGCAGGCAGCAGAAATGATCTTCAATATCGTCAACAACAGCACCTTTGTAATACTATTGATATGGACTTTTTCTCTCTTCACAATAGCGTCAATATCTCTGAAAGGCTTCGATTTGCCGCAATACTATCACAGAGTTGTTGGTCCTCACAATAAGGGTTGGATACAGTCCTCAGAGGAAGCACTCGCTCTAGGGTATTCCTTCCCTAGCTCCTCACCATAACGTTTAAAGAATTGCATTGAACCATTATCCAGTTGCCTGTATGATAGATATCCAACGATCATTTTGTTTTCTTGCGTTAAAAGAATTTGGTCGGAAAAGTCATTTGCATTTATCTTTTATTACCATAGGTGACCCTTTTCAAGCTGGAAGAAGGAGACACGGTGAACATTGACGAGGCGTTGTTGAGGGGCCTGTTGAAAGGTAAATGCTACTAGAACTAAAGAGGTAAAAGTTGCAAAGCAAATGCATCGCGTTTACCGTCAGACGGTCTAGCCCAACAAACTACTGCTCTTATACTATCATGAAAGTTCATCTGTGTTGGTAGTTACATGTTTAAAGTTAAGACTTTTAATCCAACACAAAAAAATTCTCTCACCTAGAGCTTTCGACCAGTCACTCTGGCCTTCCTCAGTAGACTGACCCAGTGAAGCTTGTCACGTGGCTTCTTTGAAGTGTGACGTCAACACTGGGTCAAAGGTATCTGGTAGACGATGTCGGCCCCCGTCGCGGTTCAATGTAGGATGATGGGCCCTGATGTAAATGGCTTCCTTCACCCCTCTCAAGAAATAGTCTTGTTCAGAGTCTAAAATCCTTACAGTGTCAAGTGAAACAAAGTGTCCGGGTGACTCTATATGAATGTGTTGAGACACCTCTGAACTGGCAGAGCTAGGCCAAGAGTACTTTGAATTCCGTAAGGGATCTTGAGAAGACGAATTTGAAACTCGCGCGGTACAGGAACCATCTCCGTTTCAACTTGCATTGTAAACACAACGGCGTAACTCCGGTCAGTCTCCGTCTATCGAGCTCTGTACGAGGAGAAAAGGCTAGGAATATCCTACAACGTGCGGAAAAACAGCTTCTAAATGTACGTATTGGTCAAACAGTCCAAAAACTCAAGCGTTTAGACAATCAGAAAACTCGCTTGGAATCCACGTTAGACCAAGCTCTTCCGGCGGATATTGTAACAGAGGTCAGGTCAAGGGTCGAAAGATCGTACATCCGGGAACATTCCATTGCGAAATCACGTCAACAGGACAAATTCGCGCACTTAGTTCAAAAGAAGGATAACAACAAACCTTCCCTAGCGGCGGATTGCATCCGTAAATGGGTCAAGAACTGCTCTGACAGGATACTCAACGACCCGGAACTCTCCGTTCTCGCGAAGGGACTGAACTTCGCCGCTACACAGCCTAAAATTCCGGTCGTTGACATTATCGCGCAGACCGAGGGAGCATGCAGAAAACTCGCCCCGAGAGAAGCCAGCTCTCTACGCGCTAAGGTTTCCCAGGTTATCGGGCGCCCCAGGAAGATCACCCCCAACCTGTCCAAAGAGGAAAGAACCGCTCTAAAATCTATGAAACAAGACCGGAACATTCTAATCCTTGTTGTTGTTGTTGTTGTTGTCCGTGTTTAACGTCTAATATCTCGCTAGACGTGGTCTCTTGGTGCTCGTTTTCACATGGTACAGCTAAGAGTCAGAAATTGTCTCTCAAGGTATTTAACTCTTGGTGCGTTGTACTTGTGTGAAGCAGGAGGTGTCTCTAGGTAGGCACGTCGAAACGGTGCGTACCCTCGATGTACCGGGAGAGGCTAAGGTACATCTGCTTGTTTGCTTCTTCAGGGAGGTCTTCTCTCATTCCGGCTAGGGTGACTATGTCAGTGTCTCTGCTTTCGTCAGCCACGTTGAACACCTCGTGTATGCTGTCAGCCTCTAGCAGCATGTGATGTCTTTCGTTGTCATACCGAGGGCAGTCGTACAAGTAGTGAGTGGTGGTCTCCGGGGCGTCACAGTTTGGGCAGTGTGGTGGAATCTCAGGGTTTTTCCAGTTTTGGTAGGCCTTCAGTCTGGTGTGCCCGCTTACTAGTTGATTGATGATGATTTGTGTGTTTCTTCTTCCTAGTGTTTTGCCCTTCTTCCTCAGGTGCGTGCCGATTTTCTGCATGTGTTTGCTTCCTGTGTTCAGTTTTGTTCTTCTGTCCCATCTTTCATGTGCTTGGTTTTGGATGTGTTTCAGGGCTTGGTGTTTTGTCCAGGATGTGTTGCTTTGTTTGGTTGTTGCTTCGTTGGCAGCTTCTTTGGCCTCTTTGTCTGCGATCTCGTTTCCAGGTATACCCATGTGTCCGGGGCACCATGTGATTTGTATTGTGAGTCCCTGCAGTTTGAGTGCTTGTAGCTTGTTGCGAATGGTGTGTACTAGGCTGTTGTAAGCCTCAACTTGTTGAACCCCTGTGATGTTGTCTATGGCAGCTTTGCAGTCGCACAGTATGAGTACTTTGGTGATTGGAGTGTGTCTTCTGGTGATGGTGTCGATGGCGAGGTGGAGACCCTCGAGCTCCCCCTCATAGTTGTTTGATTGAGCGGCGACAGCCGATTCTGACACGCTTATACGATTACAATCGCTAAGCAGTACCCCTACTTAGCCGACAGAGTCGACTAAGCGGAACGGACTCATGGACTAGTCTAGCGTGCTTAGCGACTCTGTCGCCTCAGACCTAAGCAGACCTGCGCAAAGCCTGACGGGAACCCCGGAATGAACCAAGATGGCGGCGCCCAGTTGATGTGACGCGCCGGATTGAGGGCCATTGAGTAAAAGAATACTCCATACAATAAGTCGTAGTACGGTCACGATATGTCAAAATGAGATTGAGACAGCAGTGAGGAGGAGCCAGTCCAGGTTGGCAGGTTCCATACCTTATGCCTGGACCTCGAGAATTCAAAACCTTGTGAATTGGTCCCCCGAAGGACAACCTGAAAATTTGTTGAATAATTTGAGAGCAGCTAAAATCCCAGAGAAACGACTTTTTACGTTGTGATGTCAATATCGTGTGTGTGTGTGTGTGCCAGTGTGTGTGTGTGTGTATGTGTGTCACTGTATGTGTTAGGGCTGTGTACCGGTACGCAGTACCGATACTGTACCTAAAAAATTGATTAGGTACAGGTCCAAAATACCTAATCCCTCAGTATCGGGTACTGTACCTGTATAGAGTTGCACTAATCATATGCTTATTTGTGGCCTAAAATAGGGAAATAGCTGGTCCCCCATGTGTCCCAGAGACAGGGCAGTGTGTTCGTGTTACAGACTGACAGTGTTAACTTCCAGGAAAGATCTGTTGTGTATTAGATATGCTCCCTTTAGATGTCACTTTGGTCAGCTTTGAGTAGCATGAGGCCACTTAGGGTAGGAGATGAAAACTAAAACATCTTAGTTTTGCCCATGTTTTGTCTCAGAATTCTCCATAAACAAAAACGGTGGCCTGCATGGGGGGGTCCCGACAACGCTCTACGTTAAATTTTGAGAGCCGGCTACGTATTATGCTGAATTCAAGAAGCCTCCCCCATTACGCTTTACGATAAATTCCGGGTAGCTACAACGCATTACGTAAAATAAAACGGCGAATTACGCTCTACGTAAAATGCGCCAATTACGCTCTACGTTGAATTAGAGCGGTCCGTCTACGCTCTACGTAGAATCAAAATGGCCGATTACACTCTACGGAAAAGGGCATGCGGGCCCCCCAAAACTTACCTGAACCGTCAAGTTTATGAATGTTTATCTCATTATTGAAGAAGTTCAGAAGAACATGTTAATTTGCCGAATTGTTCAGGTAACAAAGTTACAGGTTCAGGTCCGGACCTGTACCTAAACCCGTATACCTGTACCTGTACCTAAAATTTGTTTAGGTACACAGCTCTAGTATGTGTGTGTGTGTGTGTGCTGAATAGATTATTAGGTGAGTGTCACGGAAATGTCATCATGGCGAAAAATGTCCAGACTATGCATGATGTACAAAATGACTAATAAACTGGTGGATATACCAAGTACCTAATACCAGCTCAGAAAAGAACAAGAAATAGTGATACCTTCAAGTATCAACCAAGCTATCAACCAAGGATTGAGGTGTTCAAAAACTCATTTTTCCTAGAACTATCGTAGAGTGGAACTCGCTGCCACCAAGTACAGTAGGGGCATCGTCACTAGATACTAGTAGCTTTAAACAATGTCTAGAGTAAGACGTTCAAAGGTTAGGTGTAACAGGTCGTTCGGTGTAATTTAGCCAGCTGCTGCCGCGCCGCGTGCCTGCGAAGCTGGTGTGTTACAGCAAAGAGTGGTTATACCGACTATACAGATACAGATTAATAATAGATATGAGACTGGTGTGATGAGGTGTTTGTATGCAAAAGTTTGTCTTTCACTGATTGCCCTAATCCTACAATCAAGTTAGGACTGTGTATATAACCTCCATTCATATACATACTAGCTACCATAATGTAACATTATTCCACTACCTTGAAAATCATTGTGTTAGGACTCTGCTCACAAGATATGCTGGATCATGCAGAAATGTATACCTGGTGGTTGTTGCAGCAGTTTTGAATGGGTGGCACATTACTGTGATTACACAACCTACCTGTTATACTACCCCATACATGTTCAATGAATGAATGAGACCTTTATGCTCAACAGGTCATGGATAAAGCAGAAGTACATTATAATACTAAAACTATACAGACTAATGAGTGATGTAAGCTATTTTTAACATATTTTACAACTAGACAAAAGCAGCACATTTCACTCCCCATCCCCCTCCCCCCAGGTAAAATACAATTATGTTAACTGAAATTCTTTTTTTTAAAATTCAACTCCCCCCAAAAAGAAAACAACCCTGACCCCCCCCCCCCCTCAGAGAAATTAGATTTAGTGAGAGAAAAGAAAACATTTCAACTCCACTTACAGTGGTGGAGTGAAATAATAATGCTAGCGAGCGCAGCCTTGCCAGTGTGGACCAATTGGATGGAGCTTGGAAACGTGATGTGAAGACTAACCTGTGTCAGGGACCCTGCAGCAGTATAATCAAAGAAAGACTACTACAAACTACTGCTGGAGTGCAGTATATCGCAGGAACTTATACATCCTGATTCTTTCTTGGTGAAGGTAGGGCAGAATTTCGGGACATAGGAACATATGGTTTTGTACTGCCACCTTTTTCTCTGACACAACTGTTCCTGATCAGTTTTAGGAAGAAACGTGGAGGCCATTTACAATTCGTTTTAAACATTATTGTTGCTGTAAAGCCAAAACATTAGGAGGAAATGAAGCAACTAAATCAATATACTCCCCCCTCCCAATAAAATATAAAAAACATAGCACATATAACATTAGTTGGGGATAGCACATATAACATTAGTTGGGGAAGGGCTGACTGGTAGCGCCTACATGTCAACCAGTTGTAGAGGAGCTCTCAATAGATACTTAAGCCAAAAGGCAATTACTAATCAGATAGCATCAGTACTCTGGCAAGAAGTCCCCTCCAGATATTCCCAGCATGCACTGTGATACCATTGATGTACACATGTATGGCAAAGGGTGTTGCAAAAAGGATTTTATGGGGTATGGAGAAAAAAGTTTTTGACAGCATTTTTCTGTACAAAATTTGGATATCGCGAAACGATGACCGATTTCCTCCAAACCAACTTTATTGGGTTCGGAAGACTTAGCCGACATCATACATGTATCTTGTTTCCCAAAATATCATAATTTCATCAATTAAGGGCAAAACAGCATTTTTCCGCATAAAATTTGGATATCGCGAAACGATGACCGATTTCCTCCAAACCAACTTTATTGGGTTCGGGAGACCGCCCCGACATGATATATGCATCTTGTTTCCCAAAATATCATAATTTCATCAATTAAGGGCAAAACAGCATTTTCCGCATAAAATTTGGATATCGCGAAACGATGACCGATTTCCTCCAAACCAACTTTATTGGGTTCGGGAGACCGCCCCGACATGATATATGCATCTTGTTTCCCAAAATATCATAATTTCATCAATTAAGGGCAAAACAGCATTTTCCGCATAAAATTTCGATATCGCGAAACGATGACCGATTTCCTCCAAACCAACTTTATTGGGTTCGGGAGACCGCCCCGACATGATATATGCATCTTGTTTCCCAAAATATCATAATTTCATCAATTAAGGGCAAAACAGCATTTTCCGCATAAAATTTGGATATCGCGAAACGATGACCGATTTCCTCCAAACCAACTTTATTGGGTTCGGGAGACCGCCCCGACATGATATATGCATCTTGTTTCCCAAAATATCATAATTTCATCAATTAAGGGCAAAACAGCATTTTCCGCATAAAATTTCGATATCGCGAAACGATGACCGATTTCCTCCAAACCAACTTTATTGGGTTCGGGAGACCGCCCCGACATGATATATGCATCTTGCTTCCCAAAATATCATAATTTCATCAATTAAGGGCAAAACAGCATTTTCCACATAAAATTTGGATATCGCGAAACGATGACCGATTTCCTCCAAACCAGCTTTATTGGGTTCGGGAGACCGCCCCGACATCATAAATGCATCTTGTTTCCCAAAATATCATAATTTCATCAATTAAGGGCAAAACAGCATTTTTCGGCATAAAATTTCGATATCGCAAAACGATGACCGATTTCCTCCAAACCAACTTTATTGGGCTTGCAATACTTCACTGACATTATATATGCATCTAGGTAGCATAATTTTGTCAATTCATCCAAAAGAATGTGATACCGGTACACAAGTTGGTTCCTTGACTTCAGATGTGCATCTGGTTTATGGTATGTAATAGCGCAATTGCTTTCCTGAGGCCAAAACAGGTTTTTTGGGTAGAAATGATGACCAATACCCTTGAACCAATTTTATGGTATGCAGAATGATACCCTATATTCATAACATGAGGTCCGCACCTTGTTTGTCCTAGAATTTAGAAACATTACTTGTTCATATCTGAGACAAAAAATACGATTTACCGTGATCGCCAAAACCTTAAATGATAGAAACTCAACAATGAATTGTGGATTCGGCATGGGAATTTCCGTATCGACTATCAAAGCATCCACAAATTGATTAGTCAGATTTGAAAGAAATCTGTTTAATTCTAAGCGATCTATGAACTCCGCCGTTTTGGCAAGGCGTTGTCCGACAATACCGTATGTTTCTCATAGACGATTGTAGGTCGCATCTCACAGAAGTGCGCTTTCTTTCATAAAACAAGAAGAATCTGATATATCGGCACGAAACTTGCACAGTACTAGGCTAATATACTGCTCTTGCTGTGTTGTTAATAGATTTGCTCTTCCGTCATCCTTTGTGGACATACAGGACATTCACCTGTCTTCAATTTCAGTCAGGCGCAAATGTAGTCGGTAGCGTTGGTTCCTAGAACACTTTAGAGCCACATAGATCGCGTTCAAAGCAATACAGGTAATCCATATTTTGTAACCGGATAGCCTACAATACCATGTAACTTTAAACAGAGTAAATTGGACCGTGTCCTAAACAATTTCTTTAATTTTTACACGAAAACCCGTTAAAAATTGCCCTAGCGACATGTATCAAAAGTGCAGCGTGTAATAATTGAGGGGAATTCGGGCAATTATTTTGATGAAATTAACTAATAATCACGTAAAACATACTTTTTGTCGTTAGACTTGCCATGACATCACATCTCCATCTTTCAAACTAGTTGTAACACTTTAAAAACAAGTGTAGGTACCCTAGCGAGATATGGTGAAACTGCAGCAAAGGAACATTGCGTTGGCATTCGGCCTCGCTTTACCAGATGCGTCCAGGACGTTTTGGTTTTTCATATCTCAGCTAGAATACAACGACGTCTTTCAAATTTGGCTGGTTTACTTCTGAAAGCCTGTGCTACATAGTCGTTGTAAGAATTCCCGTGCTGACATGATGGTTTATCACCGAATAATTTGTTGCTGAGTAACTGTGGAAAAATATCAATGGTGACAGGGTATCATCTAACCAAGGAGGTTCTCCGTCTAACCTCCTTGATCTAACCCGCCTAAAGTCGAGATCCTGTTTTTCAAAAAACTGTGCTTATCAAATAGATTTGCTCAACACAAGGAAAGTTGATTTCGACAGAATCATTCATTGCAGGCACTATTTCTAATATTTTTTTGTAATCAAGCCTTACTAAGGTCTAATTAAATTTGTGTCACACAAACACAAATTAACACATACACACACACAAATTAACACACACATAGACATACCAAAAATACTACCTTCATTTTTCATGTAGGTAATGATAGGTGTCATTCAACTTTGACGATTTATGCATTATGCATGCATTGATACATTTGAACATTTTCATTAAAAAATGCTACTGCACTTGAAAGAAATGACCGTAATACATTTGCACCAGCAGCATGTCGTGGTTGAATAGAAGTTATGAGCAAAGTAACTAAGCCTGATGATGTTTTAAATGTATACTTTTCAGATACAAATTTCTGCACAGTGTTAATTTCATGTGCAGTTACATGTAACTACCGGTATATAAGCAAATGATTGAACTCAGTAAATATAATTTCAACAAAGCTCCAGATTGATATAACCTAATTTTACTTTGTATTTTGCTCAAGTTGGCACAGAAATTGACACAGGCTTTATCTTTGACATGTCTTGACAAGTCCCATCCTTATATTCATACATGTACTTCATCTGCTGTACATCTTTAGTTACTTCAAGAGTATACAAGATACTACATGCTGTCATGAGGTTGCTACTATGATCTACAATTCAAATTCCTAAATGTGCAAGGACCATCCTGAAAGCCAATGACTAAATGTCATTTCAAACAACAGTAATATAAGCTTAGTTCACCTTGGACAACTTTATTGTGCTAAAATGTGTAACCAATCCCTATGTTGTGTTGTTGTGAAAACTAAAAAGAGCATCTGGATTACTTACACAGTCTATAAACAGACTGGAAAACAAATCTGAGAAATACCCAGTGCATACTACTCCTTGGAGTAAAAAGACATACTATACGTACTATCATCATCTCTTACTGGTTAGTACCTCTTCTGTTGCATTTTCAGCATCGTTCCTGTTAACATTATGACCATCATCCTCCTCCTCTTCATCATCATCATTATCAGATTCACTATCTATCAGATATTCCAAGTCAGTAGATAAGTACAAGTCTGAAGCACTGCCCCTTGTGGGTACATTAGGAAGATCTGGATTTTTTGTCCCTAACAACCTGTGGGCAAAGTGCAGATGCCTTTCTATTGCATCACACTTTCCTACTAGCATTGCTACAGCCCCCACAGTATCAGCAGCTCTACATGCTTGCAATGATTCTCCAATTACTCCAAGTTTCCTTATTCCAGTCCTTATAAGCCGGTCCGGGTGCATGTCCTGAGAGGTCATTTTCAGCTCTTCCTCTGCACTTTTCTTCAGACACAGTGCTTCAATCGCCTGTCTCTGTACCAATCTAGGGACAGCACCCTCCTCCTGAGGATAAATAACATAACAAGACAGAATTAAGTTATTTTATTTTGGCAGTCAGAGATCATTAAAACTCCCGGATGTGCATAACATACAAATTTGTGTATGACAATGACTTACTGATAACAAAAGATGATGATGATGATAGCACTACAAAAGGTTGACTTTCTAACAGGGCTCTCATGTTTTCCCTTTGAGTATAATATATAAGTTATATATCATAAACATATTATCTTGTAATGAGAGTAATCAGTTGTGAATCCAAGCAGACTCCTACATCATTTACACTTGTTGTATGGGTATGAAAATTTTAGACAAACTCACCAACAAATCTAGCTGTGTGTAGCACTTACCAGGTTGGCTGGCAGGCATCCACAAAGTTAATCAATTGTGGGAATACTGAGTCTTGTGGGGACTTGCCAATGCTGTTGTACTTGAGCTTCTTGTTGACATTCTTCAGCTGCCGACCCAATTTTGTGGCTATGGCCTGGCCATCTGGAGGAAATATAGATTGATGACAATTCAAATTCAAACTCAAATACATATTCATGTATTATGCACATTAGATGGCAGAAATATATATAAACGACACTGATAGTATGACTTTGATAACCGTCCATGAAAACAACATTGCAAATGTTGCCAATCTAAAGTATCCTCCCTCATGTTTAAGTAGAACAAACCTGGGTACTTCTTCAATGACAGAAGGAAAGTCCTCTCTGATGCATCTCGCCAAAGTTTGTCCACCAGAGCCTTTCTCTCCGCCTGGTCAATGAGATGTATTGTAGACTTGAACTCATCATGGTGTTCCTCCCATAAATTGACTTTGTGTTTTCTTTCCGAACACACAAGTTTTGCTCTTGTCTGAAAAAATATGCTTGTCAGTGTAGGAACAGGACATACGTGAAAATGTGAGAGTAGTTCGGTGGCCATTCTCTGTATATGAAGAGTAGTTGATGACGATGGGTGAAAAAGTATTCTTCCTAAACACACAAGTTTGTAATAGAATATTTCAGCACATATAGAGAGCACATATAGAGCACATTTTTAATACAGAGCAACAGCCTAGAATGCTGTTAATCTTAATAATTTGTAAACATGTCCCACAAACATAACTTGCTTTCCCACTGTTCTTGTGTTACTAGAATATATTTAGCTCTCGATTATTTGCTTTGAACCTCGTTGCTTTAATCAATCATCAATAAAATGATATCAGGGGAAGAAATGCCTCCTTCCCCCAGTTTGCACCATGCAGTTTCCCATTCCCAAGATGCATTGTGCCTGGGGGTAAAATCTCCCAGGTTGCATAGTGCAGGAAGGTATCCTGTTAACATTAAACAACTTGTTTTTCTGTGTGTTTTAAGGTGTTGGGGGCATTTTATGCTCAGTATTAATTGACTGACAATGGGGCAAACCTGACAACAAATAGATAATGAAATCTTTGTGTTCTTTTTAACATGAAATATGTGGTTTGCAACGTTACAGTGGTATATTGTCTGTCAATAGAAGAAATAATTCAACAGATGTTGTAGTATATAAATATTAAGGAGCAACATTCATTCTATCTATCTATCTATATACGTATATTACTGGGCAAAGCCCTCGATGGGGCATCGTGCCCAGGGTACACGGCTAGTGCGGCCGGTGGGGTGGCGTGAAAAAAAGAAAGTGTCCGACCAAACAAAACAAACATTTGGTGCACTGGTGAGTGGCCGTACTATTATATCCCAACTATATTTGGGAGTCAGACTCAGAGTGGCCATGTACTCACTGGGCCATCCCCGACTTGCAGGTGTTGACTGTAGGTTGTTTTAGGTTCTGTCATCAATGAATGTAAAAACACAACAGAAACACATCACAAGGCGCTATGTGGAATTTTTACACCCCTAAGCACAATGCGTCATGGGAATGAGAAACTGGTGAATGCCAGGGATGAATGCCTAAACACCTAAACCGACCTCAATCAGGCCTAATATGCAGTGTACGTGGGTTAACCCATTTTACGCTGGATACATTATCTAACAGTATGCAATTATGGTTAAAAATTACCTTTATTATGACAAAAGTTACCGCGCGCAGTGCATTCCGCGGCACCACGGTTGGTGATCATATTTATGTCAAGCTGCCAGAATGCTTCCTGACGTAAATAATCTATGTAAAATGAGGAAAAGTTAAAAGGCTTTATGCAGCACAGAAACTTATTAGCACCACTTCAATCATGTTTCCAGTGGTGGATTAAGCACTCAATACCTGAGGGGGATATTTTGCGGGGGACTGTATCACTCACTAAAAAGAGCCTCCACCTGAGTATCTATTATGTTTACCTATTGTTTTTGCTACGTTTCCTCTTCTTCTTCTTCTCCAAACAGTGACCTCAATGACCTGAACCAGACTGTTACCATGGTGACTAGAGTTGGGTTACATCATGTTGCAATTTTATAGTAGGAGGGATTTAGACTCCTTTATGACCATATATATAAATGTGTCTGAGCAGACCATATACCCCCCCCCCATACGCGAAGGTAAACATAATATTTATGCATTTGCTTTGCAAATGTTACCATTCTAGTTACAAGTCATATCTTGAAAAATACTCGTAAATACGGCGTGTTTCCTATTCCTAATTGCATGGGTAATGTATCTAGAGCGTTACAAGGATTTTTAACCTATGTACACTGCTTTATATTAGGCTCGGATGCGGTCGGTGGTCGGTTGAATTTGCAGTAGGCAGACCCGGCCCCCCTCCCCCACACAAAACAAAATTCTTCATGTGCTACATGGCTCTTCTTGTCCTGAAACTACATTACCAGTCTTGTGCTGTATTAAGATAATGGATGTGAAAAATGTTAATGATATTCACAACATTGCGTAAAACGTATTTACGAAATTTTGGCAGCAAAATAATGGCTTCCTTCCGAATTTTACCACGCCATGCCGCCGCATGTAGTACGGTCATTTACGACGGGTTTACTAGCTGGGTGCGGTGGTGGGGTCACTGTGGCTGAGGTATAAGGTATGGTACCTGCCAACCTGGACTGGCTCCTCCTCACTGCTGTCTCAATCTCATTTTGACATATCGTGACCGTACTTCGACTTATTTTGTATGGAGTATTCTTTTACTCAATCCGGCGCGTCACATCAACTGGGCGCCGCCATCTTGCTTCGGTCATTCCCGGGTTCCCGTCAGGCTTCGCGCAGGTCTGCTTAGGTTCGGAGCCCACAGAGTCGCTAAGCACATGGACTAGTCCATGAGTCCGTTCCGCTTAGTCGAGTCTGTCGGCCAAGCAGCGGTACTGCTTAGCGATTGTAATCGTATAAGCGTGTCAGAAGCGGGTGCAGCCGTACAGCAAAGGGCTCCGTGACTCCCCATCTTTCGTAGATGACAGCGGCGCATCCTGTGGGGCCTGGGTTGGACAGGGCTGATCCATCTGTAAAGATTACTGTGGTAGGTTCGTTGCTGCTTGCGATGTCTTGGAGTGTGTCTAAGATTTCCTCTCTTGCTTTTTCTTTCCCCCCGGCGGCGTTTGTCTCTGTGGTGAAGATGCCAGTTATGCTGCCCATGGCGAAGGGTGGAAGTCTGGCATCATAGTATGGTTCCTTGTCGACCATGTCTTCCTCCATCTCACCTTTCAATTCATTCAGCCTCGTTTGTAGTAGGTGTAGAGGGGATCCAATCTGAGTTGCTGTCTTCTGGGATTTTAAGTGGGTTATGGTGTCGAAGATGGGATTGCCAGTGTGTTTTGTTGTCATCCTGAGGTAGCTCTAAGCTTGTCTGCAAGATATGTGGATGTCCAACGGCGGGATGCCTGCTATTGCTTCCAGCGCTTCAGTGCTGGTCCTCTCCAGGCACCCCGTAGCGGACAGTAGTGCCTGTCTCTGTATGGGAGCGTAGGCTTTGTCTAGCTTCTCTGTGGCTGTGATGGTGCACTCTGCAGCGTAATCCAGGATGGGTCTGACTAGGGTGGTGTACAGCAGGATATGGGCATGTTGGTGTGGGTTCTTCTTAGCTTGCGTGACCTTGCTGACTGCTTTGAGTGCCTTGAACGCTTTCGTTCGTGTGGTCTTGATGTGGTTGTCGAATGTGAGCTGGCGGTCTAGAGTGACTCCTACTAGCTTGTAGTTGCTCACTACTTCTATGGTCTTGCCATTGACTTTGAGGTCCCCAGTTTGTGTGTCGTCAGTTTGTGGAGGTGGGAAGATCATAGCTTTGGTTTTGGTGTGTTCGATTCTCATATTCCAGAGAGGGCACCATTTGTGCATCAGTTTGGAGATGTTTGCTTCAATTTCTTCTTTCACTTCTTTGATGTCTTCACCGGATTTCCATGCAGCTGCATCGTCAGCATACTGGAAGTTGTTGAGTTTGATGTCTGAGTACGCATCTGAGGTGTAGAGGTTGCAGAGTGTTGTCGACAGTACTGCTCCTTGTGGGATTCCGACTTTGGACTGTTGTGGCTTGGTTGTGATAGAGTTGATTCTGTAGGTAGCATCTCTATCCTTCAGGAAGGAGTTGAGGTAACACAACATCCTCCCTTTGATCCCTTTGGTGATGAGCTTGTACAGTAGGCCTTCTTGCCATACCCTGTCGAAGCAGGCTTCATAGTCGGCGAAAACAGCGATTGTAGTTTGATTTTGCTTCCATCCTTCTTCATCCTGGGTGAGCCGGAGGACACCATGAGGGGCGCTTCTGTGTCTTCGGTATGCTTCTTGTGTTGGAGCTAGGTGGTTGTGTACCTCTGCCCACCATGTGAGGCGGTTGTTGACAACACGCTCCATTATCTTGCCAAGGATGCTGGATAGGGTGATTGGGCGGTATGATTTGATCTGATTGTAGTTGTCCTTGCCAGGCTTCCGGATGAGAATCTTGGTATCTTGTTTCATCTGCTTGGGGAGCTCTCCTTGTCCCCAGATGCATTGCAGCATGTGTAGGAGTGCTCTTGCCAGACCTTCTCCTCCTCTTTTTATCATGATAGGTAGGATCCCCTCTATGGGGCTGGGCGCCGAGTTTTCATCCATCCTGTTAATGGCGGCTTGTATTTCTTTTAGTTGTAGTTCTGCGTTCAGGGGGTCGTCGTCTTGATTGTCCTCCTTGATTGTTTCCGCTTGATGTTCTAGGACTGTTTGTACTGCTTGTGTGATGCCGTGTTGCCAGTGAGAGAGCTCTCTGGGCATTTCAACCCCACTAGGGGCATAGGTGTTCGTAGCGACTTGGGCGATCTCTTGGTCTGTGATGGCTAGGTCTCCGTTGGGTAGGTGCAGGGGTTGTATGACTGATTTGGAGTTCTTGCTGAGGTGGGTTTTGATGGTCTTCCAGAATGTTTGTGGTTTCCTTGTGTCCATGTTTTTTAGCTGTGCTTCCCAGTGCTTGTTCTGTGCATCTTCCTCCATGCGTGTGAGTGTTTCCTTCTCTTTCATGTATTTGTTGAGGTTGTGAGTGTCTCTTCTCCTGTGGAATTTTCTGAGGGCGGTTTTGGTGATTTTCATCTGTTCTTCAAGTGCTGCGCTCCAATGGCCTTTGCTGTGTCTGGTGATAGTCTTTTTGTTGATGATCCCTTCTGTGCATTTGGTCATGGTGTCTTTAAAGCTTTCATACAGGTCAGACACGTTGGTGCTGCCAGGTTCTGTGTTGTCTGTCTTTTGCTCTACCCAGGTCGTGAATTGCTCGTGTGTGGTTGCTTCCCATTTCTGCCAGTCCACGTTGCGTAGATCCCATCTTTGGACTTTTATGTCTGGTTTGCTGGTTCCAACTTGCATAGTAATCAGGTGGTGGTCTGTTTTCAGCTGGACTTCAGGTTGGACTCTCCATCTGTCTATCAGTTGTGTTGCTTGTCTGTCTGTAATGGTGAGATCGATGATGCTGTTTTCCCTTGTTGGTCTGTGGTTGTTTATGACGTGGAGGTTGTTTGCTAGCAGGTGGTTGTTAAGTAGGTTTCCAAGTTGATTTTCTCTTTCGTCTCCCCAAGCATGGTGACGGGCGTTGAAATCTCCACATAGTATCAGAGGTTTGTTGGTGCCCTGGAGTGTCTTGACTATACTCATGACTTCTTCTATTCCCTCCTTGTTCTCCGGTGGAACATATGCAGAGATGAGGATGAAGTTGGTGGTGTCTGAGTAGATGTTGACAGCTGCAATGTCCGCATGTGTTGTGTTGGCCAGCTGTATTTCCAGTACTTTGATGTGGTCTTTGGTTGCTATGGCTACTCCCCCTCCCCGTTTTGAGGTTCTACTCCTGAAGGTCCAGTTCCATGTCTTTAGGCACTGTGGTTTGTCTGATTTGTTCCAAACCTCTGACAGGCAGAGAATGTCAATTCTCTGTTTGTTGCACATGTGTTCGACAAGTGTGGATGATGTGTTGATAGAACGGATGTTCACCTGTGCGATGTTCATGTTGACTGTTTCAAATGTGTGGTTACACAAGTAGGGAGGAAGACTTGATACTGATTCCAGTATGTGGTCACATGTGAAGGGAAGTACTAGTAGGGATGCTAGTACTACTACGGTGTTGAAAGTTAGCTTCATTCCTTGCTCTTGTGGAGCTGTCCCAGGTGTCTTTCTTCTAGACTCTGTTTGACTGCTTGGAAATGCTTGCACCGTGGGTCGTTGGCGGTATGTGCGCCACTGCAATTGACGCACTTCAGTTTGCAGGGATTGGGATGTCCCTTGAGTCCGCCACACTTGATACAGGAGGGTTTGTCTTTACACAGCCTGGCGATGTGGCCTATCTTGTTACAGTTGTAGCACCTTATTGGTGTAGTCTTCTTGTTCCTGTAAGGTTCTACAGTGATGCTCTCGCCTCTTATTGTGAGATTGTGTACGTAAAGTTGGTTAAGTTGGCCGTGTGTTACGTCGACGCGTGCAACTCTGAGGGGTTTTCCAGTGTCTTGGTAACGGTATCTGTGCGCTTTGACTTGAATACCTGTTTGTTCTAGAATGTTGTTCTCGATTTCTTCCTCTGTCACTTCAATTGCAATGTTTTTTAGTATCGCTCTTCTTCCGTATGTTTGGTTGGTCCGGTGGCTGGTGACCTGATCTACCTTGGCGTTGAAGGCACCGTCTTTCCAAGGTTGTAGTAGTTCTTCTGTAGTTCTGTTGTTTTTACAGTGAATAGCAATACCTCCCCTAGGAAGAAGGTATGCTAGATTGATGTCATGGGCACAGTGAGGTTTGTTCTTGGCTATCTCAGCAAGTATCTTACCACTGTTTCTGTATTGTTCGGGTTCAGGGATCCCGTCGATGAGAACAGGGAGGATTATCAACAGAAGTGTAGAGCGTTACTCGACGACGAAAACACTTATCTCCGACTGGGAAAGAAAGACCCGACTCCTAAGTACAAGAAACAGCTGGTAAGTGTCTTACAACAAATTGAGAAGGAACAGGGCTTTAATAGAGTGACTTATAGAAAACTCTACCCTACAACAGACACTCCACCGAAATTCTACGGACTTCCAAAGATTCACAAGACTGGTGTACCACTTAGACCTATCGTTAGTAGTATTGGTTCCATTACTTACCCCAGTGCAAAATTCTTGGCTGACATACTTTCTCCTTTGGTTGGCAAGTCCCCCCATCATATTGTGAACTCCCAACATTTTACGGAACTCATAAAAGACCAACGTGTAGAAGAGGATGAGGAACTCAGATCCTTTGATGTTACAGCCCTGTTTACCTCAGTTCCTATTGATAAGACTTTGGATGTTATAGCAAGTAGACTCCAGAATGACACCACACTAGCACTACGTAAAACTCTTACTCCCCAACATGTTGTAAGCCTTCTAAAGATCTGTTTGGAGTGCACGTACTTTGTACACAATGAAGTGTTTTATCAGCAAATTCATGGTGCAGCAATGGGCTCTCCAGTTTCTCCCATTGTCTGTAACCTTTACATGGAACATCTAGAACAGTTGGCTATTAACACTGCCCCCCACCCCCCACTTTGGTGGTATCGTTACGTTGACGACACTCATACGAAGTTAAAGAAAGTACATGCACAGGAGTTTACAGACTTTCTGAACAGTTTAGACCCTGACATTAAGTTTACTACTGAGGAGGAACAGAACAGATCTTTACCCTTTCTTGACACCCTTACAGTGATACAGGAGGATGGGTCACTACAGATAAGGATTTACCGGAAACCCACACATACGGATCAATACCTGAACTTTGACTCTAACCATCCACTTGACCACAAACTAGGGGTGATTAGGACTCTATTTCATAGAGCCAACACCTTAGTGTCAGATCCACAGGACTTAGAGACCGAGAAGTACCACCTGACCCAAGCATTAAAAACGTGTGGCTACCCCCAGTGGGCCATCAACAAAGCGACCTGCCCCAAACCACCCAACACCAAACCCTCAGCAGGAACAAAGTCCAAGGGGTTGGTAGTCCTACCATACGTCAAGGACTTGTCTGAAGCTCTCAGGAGGATTTTCATTTCCCACGGGATTGCAACTTATTTCAAACCAACCACTTCTTTAAGACACATACTTGTTGCGCCAAAGGATAAAACCCCCAAGGAGAAGAAGTGTGGTGTCATCTACCACATCCCCTGCCAGGGCAAAAACAACAAGGGGCCCTGCCAGGAAACTTACATTGGGGAAACAGAGAGGTCTCTAAAAGCCAGGTTTCAAGAACATACACGGCCTAGCTCTGCCAGTTCAGAGGTGTCTCAACACATTCATATAGAGTCACCCGGACACTTTGTTTCACTTGACACTGTAAGGATTTTAGACTCTGAACAAGACTATTTCTTGAGAGGGGTGAAGGAAGCCATTTACATCAGGGCCCATCATCCTACATTGAACCGCGACGGGGGCCGACATCGTCTACCAGATACCTTTGACCCTGTGTTGACGTCACACTTCAAAGAAGCCACGTGACAAGCTTCACTGGGTCAGTCTACTGAGGAAGGCCAGAGTGACTGGTCGAAAGCTCTAGGTGAGAGAATTTTTTTGTGTTGGATCAAAAGTCTTAACTTTAAACAAACTACTGCTCTGTTTATACTTAATCAAACACATTCCTATATATGATGACCAGCCCCACCAACTCTGTCCTGCCGCTTGCTACATAGTATACATGGTGTCTGCTACAGCACCAGTTGACATCCGTCTGGTCCAGGTCATTGACCTTATTTGTTTGGAACGGAAGAAGAAACAGAGTGGAACGGAAGAAGATACCTATGGCTCCTACGACAGTAATCGAACTGGCTTGACTCTGTGTTTGTATAATGCGAACATTGTATGATGTGAGGCACACAGGCCCCAAATTCTACCATTATAATACCACCTTATACAATGTATTCCAACCAGCTCAGAAGTGGCACCCGAAGAACCAGATGCAGCTGGCGCTGGCCTGGGACAGGAGTGACATCGCCCGTCAGGAGATCTTCACGCTGAGGAGACAGCAGGAGTGGCAGGTAGGCTATTCAATTTCTTCATCTTACGCCCTTCACCTAACCTCCAACAGACCTAGTCTTCCTTAAAATACCTTCCTGGTCTTTGGCAGTGTTTTGCCTTCAGATGTTTTCTTTTCGGTTTGCTTGTTTGTTTGCTGGTTTGTACGTTGCCATTTGAATACAAAGAGGGACGTTGGGTATTCTTTACGATCCTTGAGATATTTTTACAGGCGATTGACAAGTCGTTGACATTTAATTTTTCGACATTTTCCTGACACTTGATCGACAAGCACGCGTACATGGAGACTGCCCTTCTGCAGGACCGGGTGGAGTTTGTGCAGTTGTTGTTGGACAATGGGGTGGAACTTCTGAAATTCCTCACAGTGAAGAGGCTGCACAATCTGTACCACAAAGTAAATATCAAACCTATTTTTTTTCACGTAGTTGTGTGGGCCAAAGCTAGAAAAATCGCTAACGTAGGAAGGCCTTCAGTAGCATGTGTGCGACAGTATGTAGGATATTTTCAGGCTTTGCAAGCTGGTGTCATCAATATGCAAACGGCACTACCCTCTTTAGAATGATATTGTTATGGAAATATTGATATTTCTATGAATCGCGTACCTTTTACTATATCAATATTGTGCGTGTGTGTGTGTGTGTGTGTGTATGTGTGTGTGTGTGTGTGTGTGTGTGTGCGCGCGCGCGCGCGCATGTGTGTGTGTACGCGACAGTATGACTAATGTTGAAGAAGGCGAACGGTTTAAAATACGTTACCAGAAAAGAGTCCTTAATGTTAGAAAAACATGTATAAAACACCGGGAATGAGCTTGCATCTGGGACCTACAGGCCATTGAGGAGAAGAAGAAGACCATTGAGGAGGGCTGGTCGGACGGCGTTGCTAGGTTACTGCAGAGACTTGTCCGCCATGAGAGGGAGAAGAAAGAGTGGGAACTGCTTGTACGCAAGGACAAAGACAATGACAAGGGCTGCATTGCCAAACTCCTGCACATGTGGAAACTGCTCAATGGAGACAAGGACATGGACAAGGACAACCTCCTGCACATGGTCGCCCGGGTGATCAGGCACCTTCTAAGTGACCAGATGGAAACAATGTACAAGTGAGTGCGTCATTGGTTACCAGGGTGATCTGTCCTCGTCTCCTTGGTGACCAGAGGGACATGTGACATACATGTAGAACTAACACTCACCCCTTTCTGCGGTCCATGCATGTAGACTTACACTAAACTCGTTTTGTGGTCCATACATGTAGAACTAACACTAACCCCTTTCTGTGGTCCATGCATGTAGAACTAACACTAACCCCTTTCTGTGGTCCATACATGTAGAACTAACACTCACCCCTTTCTGTGGTCCATACATGTAGAACTAACACTAACCCCTTTCTGTGGTCCATGCATGTAGAACTAACACTAACCCCTTTCTGTGGTCCATACATGTAGAACTAACACTAACCCCTTTCTGTGGTCCATGCATGTAGAACTAACACTAACCCCTTTCTGTGGTCCATACATGTAGAACTAACACTAACCCCTTTCTGTGGTCCATACATGTAGAACTAACACTATCCCCTTTCTGTGGTCCATGCATGTAGAACTAACACTAACCCCTTTCTGTTGTCCATACATGTAGAACTAACACTAACCCCTTTCTGTGGTCCATACATGTAGAACTAACACTCACCCCTTTCTGTGGTCCATACATGTAGAACTAACACTCACCCCTTTCTGTGGTCCATACATGTAGAACTAACACTAACCCCTTTCTGTGGTCCATTCATGTAGAACTAACACTCACCCCTTTCTGTGGTCCATGCATGTAGAACTAACACTAACCCCTTTCTGTGGTCCATACATGTAGAACTAACACTCACCCCTTTCTGTGTTCCATGCATGTAGAACTAGCACTAACCCCTTTCTGTGGTCCATACATGTAGAACTAACACTAACCCCTTTCTGTGGTCCATACATGTAGAACTAACACTAACCCCTTTCTGTGGTCCATACATGTAGAACTAACACTCACCCCTTTCTGTGGTCCATTCATGTAGAACTAACACTAACCCCTTTCTGTGGTCCATACATGTAGAACTAACACTAACCCCTTTCTGTGGTCCATACATGTAGAACTAACACTAACCCCTTTCTGTGGTCCATACATGTAGAACTAACACTAACCCCTTTCTGTGGTCCATACATGTAGAACTAACACTCACCCCTTTCTGTGGTCCATGCATGTAGAACTAACACTAACCCCTTTCTGTGGTCCATGCATGTAGAACTAACACTAACCCCTTTCTGTGGTCCATACATGTAGAACTAACACTAACCCCTTTCTGTGGTCCATACATGTAGAACTAACACTAACCCCTTTCTGTGGTCCATACATGTAGAACTAACACTAACCCCTTTCTGTGGTCCATACATGTAGAACTAACACTAACCCCTTTCTGTGGTCCATACATGTAGAACTAACACTAACCCCTTTCTGTGGTCCATGCATGTAGAACTAACACTAACCCCTTTCTGTGGTCCATTCATGTAGAACTAACACTAACCCCTTTCTGTGGTCCATGCATGTAGAACTAACACTAACCCCTTTCTGTGGTCCATACATGTAGAACTAACACTCACCCCTTTCTGTGGTCCATTCATGTAGAACTAACACTAACCCCTTTCTGTGGTCCATGCATGTAGAACTAACACTAACCCCTTTCTGTGGTCCATACATGTAGAACTAACACTCACCCCTTTCTGTGGTCCATACATGTAGAACTAACACTCACCCCTTTCTGTGGTCCATTCATGTAGAACTAACACTAACCCCTTTCTGTGGTCCATGCATGTAGAACTAACACTAACCCCTTTCTGTGGTCCATACATGTAGAACTAACACTAACCCCTTTCTGTGGTCCATACATGTAGAACTAACACTCACCCCTTTCTGTGGTCCATTCATGTAGAACTAACACTAACCCCTTTCTGTGGTCCATGCATGTAGAACTAACACTAACCCCTTTCTGTGGTCCATTCATGTAGAACTAACACTAACCCCTTTCTGTGGTCCAGAGGTAAAAAGTTTCTGGTCAGCTCCGACGGTTCTGCTCGCCATAGTTCCCAGGGCAGCACGTCATCGTCCCCAGGACAGAGCGACATCCCAGACGACTTCGCATCCCGGCATCCCGAGACAGACCTGTTCCTGTGGGCCGTCCTGATCAACAGGAAAGACATGGCCAGGCTGTTCTGGAAGATGGGATCTGATCATGTCGGTAGGTACAGGAACACTTTGCGACCTGGGAGTGAAAGCAAGCAGACAACGCCTTTCACCACTGTTGTTTATCTTACTTACTTACTTGGGCCATTGGCCCCATGCGGAGCCAATGACTGTCCTTCATCCAGTTCGATTTTTTGCTTCCCCCTCCACATCCTCCTACCGCATCCCTATTCCATTCAGCCCCCTTTCGGTGTCTCGCCTCCAGTTCCTTATCCTAGTGGGGGGAAGGCCTCTAGGATCGTAGCAGGCTGTTTTATCTGCAAAAGATTACATCAGTTTCTTATCATCATGTTCCCCTTAAGCTGCAGCACTCTCTGCCAGCAAGATTCTGAAGTCGCTCGCCTCCCTCGCCATGAAGGAGGACAAACAACTGGTGCTGTATGAAGATCTGATGGAGCACGCAAGGTTAGTATGTCAAACATCTGAATGATATTAAACTTCAACATGTTACGCCATGATCATGTTCCAATAACGAGTGGTAAGACTTAGGTTATAGATTTTAACCAGTCAGTTGGAGAATGATGCCCGAGGAGTGTCATTAGTTGGACAGGTTATTGGTAGGTTACGAATATTAACCAAGAAGCCATAGGCGATAATTCTCCGTGAAATTTTATAATTTGCAGATTGGGAGGTGGTAATGGCACTGGCATGCCTGCAGACGACGTATAAAATTACATGCCGATTGAACAAAGGGGACCGTGGGTTTTAGCTGCGAACACGGAAAAACGGGTACCACTCAAGTCAACTGCTTAACGAAACAACATGATCACAACAGCAACGTTGCACACGGAAAACACCGCCCTACATAACCGCTACGGTAAAAACAAAGACACGTGCACAAAGTTAAACCACGTCAACAATTTTAACACTTGCCGCTCACCGGCCGGGCGACAACATTTCATACACAACAGGAAAAATAGGGGGGAGTCACAAATATGGCAATCACCACAATATAAAAAACGCTACGGTAAAAACAAAGACACCTGCATCAACACGGACATAACGGCACACCACATGCCCAAATTCATAGAAATACAACGTACACAAACATGACTTTTACGTGCGAACACATTTCACAATTCCGCCCCATCCATAAACCATTACGGTCCGCATCTGGTCTGCATTAAAAACCGCCCCGCACATCTGCATTAAGGATGCTCCCCCCCGCGCTATTTAAAACAACGGGTTTTTCGCGGCCGGTCCCATGTGCCCCTAAATGTAGGGGTGCTTTTCGAATATTATCTTGACCGCGAAAACACCTACGGTAAATATTGATATACGTGCATCACCACTGGCATGCCTGCAGACGACGTATAAAATTAAATGCCGATTGAACAAAGGGAACCGTGAGTTTTAGCTGCGAACACGAAAAACCGGCTGACCCGAATACTCCTGCAGGAGGTATACCTCCTTCACGGAGTAACAAAGCCAAAAAGATAAATGGACCTAATTGGTCCTACTCTATTTTGGTAAATAATAGATATAATGCATTCATATTTAGTCAACTGAGAGCTTTCTATATTACAGTGCACTAACGCCGAGCACAGACGTCTAACGCTAAGCGTGTCTTTATAGACGGACGGAAATCAAGGCATCAAGAAATCAAGTCAATTGAACCATGTACCATGTACATGTCCTAAAGAGACTAGAGAATTTATCTTGGGGCCACAGTATGAGTGATATTGACTCTTCCTTACATCGTGCTTGGTCCTTGGTCCATCTATACTGTATACTCTGTGCAACTACCGGACAAAGAAAGGGTCTGGTTAGCCCTTGATGTCAGAAAGGTTCATTTATTGTGCGAATAACGTAGAAGTGTATACAATGACATCCTAAATGTCTACAAAGTCATCAATCATTCACGTGTATAGCTATAGGTAACATTAGCTGCAAAGTCGAAAAGCAAAATAAATAAAACCCCATTTACAAAGACGACCACATCGATGAAAATGCCACAAAGCAGTCTACAAAAATAAAATATTATGATAAAATTATCTGCAATATTTTAGTTAACGCATGCTAATATTCTCTGTGGGAGAATATTTCACCATAAATCCACATTTTCTCTATTGATAAAACACACCAGTGAATGTGATTTCACATTTTCTATACTTCCAACAGTTTCTACGTGGTATACACGAAGTTGTATGTGTCATAAAGAAGCTTACTTTGTACTTGTAGTGTACTAATCTGAATTCACACGTGATTCTTTCTGTATCTTTTTATTTTCCATGCCATTCTGCATGTTCTGTTCTTTAGAGACGTTTGACATACGTTATCCACATTCAAATAATAGTTGACATGGTGTCTTGAAAGGCCACCTTTTCATGATTTTCTACCAGAGGCGTTTTGTCTGTCGATCTCTCAGACATCGTCAGCTCTTCCTGATACAAACCTTCACTTGCTTCCCGAATACATTCTCTTGCCCGACTCTTAATAAAAAGGACCACTAAGATACTACATGTTAGGCTGACCATTGCCACAGCAATACCAAAAATCAGCCGATTACAACACTCCGTCCGTTGTTCCAGTCCAAACCGGTCCGACTGAACCAGTACCCACCCTTAGATGCACATCAGGCTCCTGGAATGTGCGAATGTGCGAAAAAATGACTCCAGGACTGTCTACAGGGAACACTCGCATATTAGACATATTAGCGCGACTGGCCATACACCGCGACTGGCCAAGCCCAGACCCTGCAATTAGTAACAGTTGCACATCAATCCGGCCGAAAGCATTGCGTAACACAGGCTACTTCTTCCTATATTCAGCGCCGTGTTTCGAGAGAATAATACCGGGAAACGATTACTTTTCTTGTTTTGAACGCATAAACATAGATGTACGCTAATCTAGTATACCTGCCATGGCCAGATTATCTAAAGATGTGTGTATTCTGTGTACAATCTACAGAAATGTACATCAGGTCCAATCATCCGATTTTCACGTTTCAGTTTTTTGGACTCGGTCATCGGTATTAACATTAAATTTTTCTTAATGTTGACCTCTGACCACCCCACATATCCGTCCCCATCAGCCCCGCCCCGACTTACTACCGGTGACATAAGCGGACGACAACATTTCAACGACATGGGGATGTTTCGAAAATAACCATTTACTCCAATATCAAAACAGCTACGGTAAAAATAAAAAGACGTGCATCATTCCGGACATAATGCAACACCACATGCGAAATTACACAGAAATGCGACGTACGGAAGAATGCGTTTTGGCTGCGAACATCTTCCAAAAAACTTGGCATCTCTTTACCATGGGCAAAAACATCTGGAATCACTTATAAAAACCACCCCGTATCTGCATGAAGTTCCACCCCCCCCCCCCACTGCTATTCCAAACAACGCGTTTTTCTGGACATCTGGACCATTCCAATTCGCCTCGTAATTGTAGGGGTGCGTCTGCAATATTACATTGACCGCGAAAGCAGCAACGGCAAAAATACACATTCGTGCATCAACACGGGCATGCCCGCAGACGGCGTATAAAATTGCGTGCCGATTACACAAAGAGAACCCAGTGTTTTGACTGCGAACATGAAAAATCAGCCGATTACAACACTCCGTCCGGAGGTCCTGACCTCCTTCACGGAGTAACAAGCAGCTTGAGGATGATGCCTGAGGAGTGTCAATATTTGGACAGGTTATTGATAGGTTATGAATGTTAACCAGGCAGTTGGAGAATGATGCTCGAAGAGTGCTTGATGAATTGAGGAGTGCCATCAGCTGGACAGGTTATTGATAGGTTGTTAACTAGGCAGCTGGAGATCTGGGATGAAGCCCTCGTGATGCTTGAGGAGTGTCATCAGTTGGACAGGTTCAACATTTTATGTGATGTTATGTTCCAATAACGAGTGGTAAGACTTAGGTTATGAATGTTAACCATGCAGGCAGTTGGAGAGTGACGCTCGGGGTGGTGGTGCTAGAGGAGTGTCAGTAGTTGGACAGGTTATTGATAAGTTATGAATGTTAACCAGGCAGCTGGAGAGTGACGCTCGGGGGGTACTAGAGGAGTGTCACCAGAAAGACCGGAGTCTGAGTCACGACCTGCTGGTGCGGCGGCAGGACAGGTGGGGTGACGTCACTGCCATGGCGATTGCCGCCTCCTCCAAGCACATGACCTTCATGAGTCACGAAGCCTGTCAGACCAAGATGAACCTCGTCTGGAAGGGCAGGATGGCGTCGTTCACGCAGTGGTGGAAGGTGGGCGTAGTGTTCACCAAAACAATCATGCTTTCATGCTAACGACTTTGACTTGTGAATGATAAGTGATAAGCCATTTAGATTCGGGGTCCTTGCCGATGTGAGTGGTTAAAACCTTACAGTCCGGTCTCCGGGTTGACATATTAAAAAGGGATAGCTACTTCTCATGTCAATCCTTCTAGAAATGCGGTAAATGTCAATGAATGATGTCATCTCTACTACAGGTCGGACTGTCCCTAGTGTTCCTGCCGGCCATCTTCCTGATTACGTTTGTAGACGACGCCGGCGATGGAAAACGGGACAGGAGTGATGCTGCGGACAGGGACAGCTTTGACAGACCACTCTGTAAAGTTAGTCCCAAGACGCCCCCTTGCGAGAAAAAGAAGGATCGTATCGGACTTTTTAAAGCCATTTACTACCAGCAGACAGCACCGGTGACCAGCTTCATCTACAATGCGGTGCGCATGCGTGTCCAATAACCTGTCAAATACATGTAATATAAAAACATACACGACAAAACATAGTCAAAACAAGAATTCGGAGACCTCATATCTCCATGAAATATGGTTTCCTCAACACAAATAACATATATTTGATGTGAAAGTCCGATCCTTTGGCAATGTTTCATTTCAACTTGTAATCATAAATTATGCAAATAACCTATACATTAACATAATATATGCATGGTGTTGTAAATTTTGAACTAACTTACACATGTCACAAGTAGGAAATTCCCATCATTTACCACTAAGGAATTAATTTTCATATTGATTATGCAAATGAGGTCCATATTTGCATAATTGGTATCTGTTGATATTCTACCTGTGATAGATTATACACATTATATGTATGAAAGTCCTATAATGTTAAACACTGGAATTACAGAATTTTCTCATTAATTATGCAAATTAAGACCTCATTTGCATAATTTGCATCTAATTATGTACATCTATGTTTAAGACACCTACATACCAAAAATCATGATAATACGTTGCTCCTTTCTGGACTTATCTGCTCTTAAAGATTTCTCCGAAACCCACCCTGCAATTCCAGCACAAGCTGCTAGGGGGACAAAACCAACACCACTTATTCCTGACAGGAAAAGCTATCTGCCACCAAAAAATCAAGACCATAGCATGTTCAGGACAAAAGATACAAAAACCAGAAGTTCTGCTGCAGTACCAAGGTCAGACACCAGGAGGCCCAAATTTGACCTTGACCTTTGTCTTCCTAAGACGTACCTACATACCAAATATCATCACCATCCATAAAGGCGTTCTTAAGTTATGCTCACTAGTAGATGGCGGAAACACACACACACACACAGACACACAGACACACACACAGACACACACACAGACAGACCCAAAACAATATCTCCATTTTTCATGGAGATAATAACCAGACTAACCTTGTGCACTTGGACGTCGGTAATTGATGTAGCATTTCTCCACACACTCCATGCATGCAATCATTTTCCCTTTTTGATTTAGGACGAGACAAAACGAGAAAGAGCAGTGACTGTAAGAGCTTCCTACCGTTTCCCTCAGGTGTTCCATGTCCTGTACCTGTGGATGTTCAGTGTGTTCCTGTTGACTGATCTCCGGCCTGGAGTCATCAGTCCGTGGGAGTGGTTCCTTGCCGTAGTGATGGCCAGTCTCATGATAGAGGAACTCAGACAGGTAGAAGCTTTTGCTGAATCTAAATCTTTAGGACGGAATATTATGACGAACGGGAAAAATTGGAACGAAGAATGAATGATGGCATTTACCCAATTCCAGGGTACATAAGATTTTCCGTACTGATCACATTTGCTGAAGGTAGTCCTGTGATTTTGATGCCGTAGAATTTTCAAGCTGGTTGGGACAGAACCAACCGCCAACAAAGATCTAAGACAGCCATTTCCATAAGAAAACAAATGAATTTTGCAGGACACGTGAATGACTGTCCCAAAAATGATGATGACTGGTTTATTGATTAAAACACTTTGCAGCCCGGAGGCTGAAGAATGCCCTCAGTTTGCAATCGTACGATATATGTGACTGTGCCCTGACAACACATAGTGTGGGAATGATAAACCAAACAGTTTGATATCAGGATAAATCGTTTCAGATCGCCACAGAACAGGACTGATACAGGAGGATATAGGAAGAGCATTGGTATACGCCAAATACACGATATGTCACGTACTGTGTACGAATGTGTTCCAGGTTGCCACAGAACATCCGACCAACTGGTGGTACAAGTTGTGCTCCTGGTACCGGGACAAGTGGAACCGGTTGGACTTCGTTCTGCTGCTCTCCTTCGCTCTCTCTTTCACTCTGCATATCCTCACTCTGTATATCAGCATGGGCGAGAGCAGTTTCGATGCGGCCCGGGTCGTGTACTCCATCACCCTCATCCTGATGTTCTACCGACTGCTGCAGATGTTCCACGTGCAGAAGGACGTGGGGCCCAAGATAATCATGATCAAGGGAATGGTGGGTGGTGGTTCTCTAATGGAACGATGTAAATCATTACCTTCCGGTGTGTGTGTGTGTGTGTGTGTGTGTGTGTGTGTGTGTGTGTGTGTGTGTGTGTGTGTATGTGTGTGTGTGTGTGTGTGTGTGTGTGTGTGTGGGCGCGCGAGCGCGGCAGGGGAGATTTTGAAACCACAGATTGACAGGAAGGTCGAAATAGCTGTCGAAGTCCGGAGGAAGTACAAGAGTTACCTCATTTTCTGTCTTCAGTTTCCTGCTATATCCATGCTTGCTGACTTATAGTAGCCAGTGGGAATTCGCATATGCAGAATTTACAATGATGATTAGAACAACTCCCTATCCCATTGTGACTGTAACTTGAAATGTTCATGCGCATTACTCGTTCTTGTTCTGGCCTACAGCTGCAGGACCTCGCCATCTTCATGTTTGTCCTCCTGGTGTTCATCCTTGCTTACGGAGTGGCCAGACTGTCCCTGATCTCGCCGGACAGTTCCCTGGGCTGGCACCTGCTCGTGGACGTGTTCCGCATCCCCTACTGGCAGATGTACGGCGACCTCTTCACAGACGACGACGGAAACGTTTCCGGTAAATATGACATTCCGCTAGGGTTAGGGTTAGGGTTAGGGTTAAGGCTAGGGTTAGGGTTAGGGTTAGGGTTAGGGTTAGGGTTAGGGTTAGGGCTAGGGCTAGGGCTAGGGTTAGGGTTAGGGTTAGGGTTAGGGTTAGGGTTAGGGCTAGGGTTAGGGCTAGGGCTAGGGCTAGGGTTAGGGTTAGGGTTAGGGTTAGGGTTAGGGTTAGGGTTAGGGTTAGGAAGATCACCGCACAATAGTAAACATAGTACCGTTATACCTTGAAAGTTTATCTGCGTTGGTATAAGTCATTATGAAGCAAGTTTATTATTACACTGTAATTACAGTTTAGACTAAGTACCTTACAGTTGATCAATCAGTAGGTGAATGTTTAATATTACTTTACTTTGCTTTTAATTAGATCATCTGGCACTGTACAAATACATTTCTCCTACGGGCATGATGAAAATAAAATAAAAAATAAAAAAATTGACCCATTCCATCTTGCTATCCGCAGGCCCGTGGTTCGTGTCGTTCCTCCAGGCAGCCTACATGCTGGTGACCAACGTGCTGCTGCTCAACCTGCTCATCGCCATGTTCAAGTAAGCGCCCGGGAACAGTCGTCGTACGATCGTCGTACTATTGCAAACTGAGGGCATTCTTGCGACAGTCGTGGATTCGTCGTATATAGGCTGACTTAGATCCTTGTCAGCGATTGGTTCTGTCACAGCCTAGCTGCTTGAAATTCTACGACGTGAAAATCGTACGACGATCACACGACTAATTTAACCTCCCCCCCTCTCTCTCTCACACACCTATAGAGATTTTAACACTTGTCGAGATTAGTTTTAATGAAAATCTTTTGAAAAATCTTGAGATCTTCTAGCAGCTGCAAACCTTGAAATTGTTTTTAAATAACCGGAATTTTTTTCCAGCTATACTTTCCAAAAGATCCAGGAAGATTCGGAGGTGCACTGGAGGTACCAGCGGTACTTTGTGATCGAGGAGTACGTGAGCCGACCCTGGGGGCCGCCGCCGCTCATCCTGCTGGGAGCCGTCTGGAGACTGGCGTGCTTCCTGTACAGGGGCTCTGAGCCGCCACGGTCCACGGATTTCACGGCAAGAGACTGTACAGAAAGGTTCTTTATTCAACACCAGTGGGTTTAGTCATCCGACGTTTCAGAGACCGCCTGTCATCTTCTTCAGCGCAACAACGACTCGTACTGGAGCCAGGTTTACTGTCCTTATGTATATATTATGTGGCAACACTGCTACGTTTGGGACCGCATCCGGTAACACTGCAGCAGCCACACCTAGCTACAGTACGAATCAGAACCAGCCATTATTGCCTTAAAGAAAGTGACAAACGGTCACGGAAACGTCGCATGTAAAAACCCACGGGCTGTGACAGAATTGACCGCCGATCTAAGGCAGTCTTCTCCGTAACAGGACAGCTGAATTTTTACGACTATCCCAAAAAAGTTTGCTATCTTACGACGATCATACGACATATGTGAACAGAGCC
This sequence comes from Branchiostoma floridae x Branchiostoma japonicum, assembly GCA_013266295.2. Lineage (NCBI taxonomy): Eukaryota > Metazoa > Chordata > Leptocardii > Amphioxiformes > Branchiostomatidae > Branchiostoma > Branchiostoma floridae x Branchiostoma japonicum. Next base: position 29,561,346 of record CM023823.1, on the reverse strand, counting down.
TATTAAAATCAGATCCTTCCTGAACGTTCCGTTTTCAGCCAAGGCCTTCGATAAAGACAAGGTGCAGCGGCTGAGGGAGTTTGAGAAGCTGGGCGCAGAGAACTACCTCCTGCGGGAACATCGCGCCAGGAAACACGCCGTGGACGACAAGAACATGAAGGCTCATCAAGACGAGAAGTTAGTCTTCATGACATTAGTCCTGTCTGACAACATTGCGCTTCTAACTAGCAACCTTTCCATTGGTCAGGAGGCCCAATCAGCCCCAGACAGCGAGACATAGTGTACTACACTGGGAGCAATCGAGTAATTTCCAGGCTGATCTTTCGGTGGCAAGGTGGTATCCAAATGGCCAGGCAGTGTCCAGCCGCCACACTACCTGGCCAATTGGATACTGCCTTGCCACCTAAGGATCTGCTTGTAGATTTCAATACGATTTCGGCCGTAGCACTTTCTCCATCTCGATACTCGTGTTTTAACAGTTCTAGATAATTATGAAGTAATCAATTAATTGGAAATACGAAACTTTGGAATGTCTTTACCTTTATCAATATCAGTGTATCTATAGAATTTCGTTGCTTCTTAGTTTTGTCTATCCTTAATAGAAGTTGTCGGCTGCACGTCATGAGTGTGTTTATACTTCGTCAGGTTCCAGGAGATACGGGAAGACATCGACGAGCTGAGGAAGCAGCTCAACACCGCCTCCAAACCTTCAATGCCAATGGCAATGTCAAGGTATTCTGAAGAAATTATTCCTTGAAGATAACGACTGCAATTTAGTATTTTAATAATAAATGCCCATAAGTCTTCCTTGATGCAAACATATGCAATCAGAAGGTTAAAGTTTAGTTAAAATGAAAGAACACTTGGAGGACGTTTGTACCCAAAAAGTGTACTACACTCCATCCAATTCAGCTGAAAACGTCGGTTACGTCACTCACAAATTGTAACTTCGCCGTTGCAGCCTTGAGGAGCCTTGATGATGGAATTTATGGAATGCATTGCACAGTATTGTACCCTTGGGCCAATTTAAGAAGGGAAAAAGAGTATATACATACTAGTATTGTTTTTGTTTATTGGTTTATTTGTATCAACAACAGCATAACTGGCAGCCGTGACGTACAAGGCTGAATTTCGATGCTTGTTTACAATAACATAAATCATTCATAGTAGGGTCATTAATAAGTTGGAATCATGTCTGTAACGACAGATTAAACACGTTCGCCTACTATCACTGTGATCGTACTAATAGCTGCATTATCACCATAACCCGTACTTAGCTTGTATAAAGGTGCAATAAAGAACTTTCATTCATTCATTAATTGAACGACTTGTTTTTCCTAGGGGCCAGTCCTTGGACATCGATGTTCCTGACGGTCGTGTGGAAGATCCAGACTTGTGTACAGACGGAGATTACGTCGCAAATTACGTCACCGATGAGGAAATGTCGTCCATGGACGAGGGTGAATTGAGTGACAGGTAAGAACGCAGCGGAGTCGACCTTAATGAAGGTTTTTTCGTCATGTTTGTTTGCACTCAATATTGTACCTTAATGAGGAGATGATCATAACTTCGTCTTTTGCTTGAATGAACATCGGCATAATGCGTCACTAATAATCTAATGTGTTTGTTATCTTTGAAATTCTAACGCTTTGATCATGATGTTATCGAGTAACTAATATTTTCACGTAGTTCAAACTGGAAATCGTGATGTTTTCAAATCTTCTTTTCTGGGATGGCAACGTGTACACGTGTTGACACCTATTTTGCCCTCCCATCCAATATGGTGAATTCAAACGTACAAATAAGACAAAATATTCCTCTGTTCTATACACGATTGCTACTTTTTCTCAACGTAAACAGTTATCGGTCACACAAAACATCAACACCGTAGCATGTCAAGATACAAAAATCAAAGGTTCTACTGCAATACCAAGGAAAGCCACTAGGAGATCCAAAATTGACCTTGACTTTCGTCTTCCCAATACCTAGCCACAAATCAAATATCATGACAATCCACCTGTAGCTTGTTAAGTTATGCTGGCAAAAATATGAAGAAAAACACAAAGCAGAAAGAAATGCCTCCGTTGATAACAATATATCTTACCCAGTAGGTATAGGGAGTGAAATGTGAAAACTGTTTCTCTGTAATATCACTGACAAGCGCTTTTTTGTGTTGCAGTACTGAGCCGATCTTTGAGTGGGAGTCCAGTGTGTGACAGGTGTATATCACATAGGTCGACCATTTCTTCATTCAAACAACTCGCAGACAAAAGTCTGAATTGTGTTGTTCTTAAAAGTTTGAGGAGGCGTTACAAACGATTCGACATATAAAAGATTGCGCATTAAAGCCAATAGTATTAAAGCCAATAGTTGGGTTAAAAAAAATCGTTCAATATATCATTTTAACAGTTCATCATATCTTAAAACGCGACGTCCGCGCAAATGGGGGAACATTTTTCATAGTCCAGTGCAAATTGATATGTTATTATTGCAACAAGAGTAAAACAGATTATTGTCGCTGTATTTGCTGTTGGCCAGCCTTTTCAATAGAGTTGTCCATCACAAATTGTAATTATTGCCACGACAGTGAAAGAGATTATTGTAGCAAAGTGCTTGCTGTTGGTTAAAGATCGTCATTGTGCTGGAATCAGTGAAAGAAGAAATGCTTTTAAAAAGCTGGCCACGCAGACGAGGTTATATATAGGCAGCTATAGGCAGTTATAGGGCTTTCTCAGTGTTCTTAGAGCAATGCACTCAAATGCTTTTAAACCATGTAACCAAGACAGAAATACACATGGAGATGGATATTTTATCATACGTAGATGCACAGCGTGTACGAGCTCGTATAGTGGAATTTTAAAATTCGTATTAAAATACGAATTTTATTTGGACAAGCAATGTTGTATATGTAACCATGGTTACGGATGAATAAACATCTTGTCTTTATCTGTTGTCTAGTTACGGTTGTCTCTTGTGCCTTCAGATATCAATAAGGATTTTTTTTAAAGATAAAATAACGGTTAGAAGCACAAGCCTTTCTGGTATGTACATTCCTTCAGACATTTATCTAAGTATGCAATTTAAAAGGACAGCTGCAACTGGTGGGAAATATTTGGAAATAACGTGGCTCCAAAATACCAGACATCGGACACTAAGAATGTTCCAAAAGAGTGGAGAACAAGGCACTAGTTCGCTAGACCTCACACGGGCGCATAGGTCAAGGTAAGAAACAATGTCAGTGGGAAGTATGCGAAGCAGCAAAGCGGCCTTGTATTTATCGCCACATCCTAGTATGCAACGTTGTCGCTCACAATGTGAAAAGTTTCTGAAGATACTAACGGGGTGCAGACGTAAGACTGGTTCAGGATGACGCCTTCGCGAGCCAGCTGGTCCAGAACTGGCGTCTTGACGTCAGGGTTGTGCCAGCCTACGTCATTCCAGCCTGGACGCACAGGAGAAATTTGTGATTAACTTTTTCCAGCAAAAAAGGACATTTTTACAGTAACGGCTCATGGTCTAAATATGTGCCACAACTTCTCTTATGCTGATGTCACATTTCCAAACTGGTGCCCGGCCGGGCAGTCTTATGGAACGAAAAGCATGATATAAAAGATGACTAAACACAAAAAAGTTGAAAAAAATTATAATTGGAACTATTTACGTATATTCTTGATATAAATTGTTGATTTTTCAGTTATTACCTTCGCCAAGAAGGTTATGTTTTCGTGGCCGTGTGTCTGTCTGTGTGTGTGTGTGTGTGTGTGTGTGTGTGTGTCTGTGTGTGTGTGTGTGTGTGTGTGTGTCTGTGTGTGTGTCAACAGCATAACTTGAGAAGGCAAAGATGGATTATCTTGATATTTGGTAGGTGGGTAGGTCTTGATGAGACCTCAAAACGATTAGATTTTGGGCCCCCTGGCGGCTTGTTATGGTACTGCAGCAGAACGTCCGGTTTTGATATCTTGTGATCTGGACATGCTAGGGTGATGATTTTTGGCTGGTAGGTAGCTCTTGTGCTCAGGAAGAAGTGACATAAGTTTGGGCCCCCAAGTAGCTTGCTCTGGAACTGCAGGAGCATTTGTATGAAAATGTTTGAAGTAGGATAACTCAATAACCGGTCGACGGATTGTCTTGATATTTGGTGTGTAGGTAGCTTAAGTGATGCTTGACATAATCAAATGACAATTATGCAAATAATGATCTAATTTGCATAATTGATGAGGGATTTCTATAATTCAGTTACCTTCCATGATGGGACTATTCTATCTTGTGACATGTGTAATTAAGAATGAGAGGAACATTGCCATATATCAATTATGTAAATGAAGACGTAATTTGCATAATTAATGAGAAAATACTATAATTCCATAGTGGTTAATGCTAGCAATTTCATACTTGTGCATTTCGAAGTTGACTGGAGGAGAACATCATTCAACATAACTTATTCAAATCAGGACCTCATTTGCATGATTTATCAGGAAATGCTAGAATGGCCTTCTTTTAAAGTTTAGTTCATTTCTTAATGGCCTTCTTTGTTAAGATAACACTGCCATTAGGATGAGAATATTATTAAGTGATGTAATTCATGCAAATGAGGATCTTATTTTTTGGGACTAATTTCGCAGCCCACGCTTGTATTTCCCAGTCGTGCCTGTGTGCGGCCCCTGGAAGCATCCAGGCTCGGCTCGCTGCTACTGCTCTGCAGATAGGACTGGATGCAAACAGCAGCGACATAAAAACTCCCTCACAGCTGTATATAAGCCAAAGCATCCGATTCGGAACCAGTTAGCCAGGAAAATCAAACGTGGACGGCCGTAAACAGGGATCACCCTCCATACGGGCTTCTCCGTCCCCGTATTTTAGTGCACGGGCGGGTCTAAATCAATCACTCGGCAAATTGGGTGAAAATAAAAGCCTGAAGGACGGGAATTATTCATGGGGCTCGTAAAGCCGCATTTTATGAGTACACAGTTTAGATTTTACGTCAGAAACAATTGTCAGCAAAAAAGGGTGGTATTTAACGCTAGTATTTTGAAAACATCCTATTGTTCAATATTGTATTATTTAAGTCCATAAACAAGGAAGGTATGCTTGTTGAAGTCCGCCACTAAGACCATATTTAACGTTTTTACGCGGTATAACGTGAGGTCTATATCGGTATCGACGCTCCGTGAAATAGGATGGTCTTTATCGAAATGAAGTCTTGAAGAGAAGGAAGAAGTTCACAGAAGGAGGGGATGAGAAGTGTCCGCCTAACGCGCGGGAAAGGACCGCCAGGGCGTTCTTCTACACTAAGGTCATTGCCCTCTCGTGGCAGCCATTGATGAGTGGCTGTTTTATCAAAGCTGCATTTGGTGAGCAAACCGCTAGGATGCAGGACTTACAACAGTCTTGTGGACGTTTTAAGTACCAGAACAGTGCCTATCTAGTCCTAGGCCTGAATGGGTTAGAGTTAGGATCAGGCACGGTTCTGGATAGTCTCCGTCTATTCAAGAACGTAGATTTGCCCCAGGCACGTTTCTGGATACGCCTGGTCTATCCAGAACCATGCCAGAACTGGGTTCTGGGTAAAGCACGGTTATGGATACAACAAATATGCACAATCCCGAATCAGTTCTCGTAGAAAACACGGCAATGTCAGACCGACATTTTTCTATACATGACTCAACAATCAGCAGGGAAAACGATTCTACAGAAATGCCAGGCAATGAGTTTATAATCAATGAAACATTGTCTTTCAAATGTAGAAGGGCGAATGCTGTACTAGGTAATACAAACTCAATAATGACAATGGCAATGATCTTTATTGCATGTTCATGCCCAAAAGGCATTTTCAAATTGGCTTGTGAATTCAAAACGTATTGCTGTATTTTTGAAACTAAAAGACAGAAAAAAATATTCTACACTACACCAAAATATACAAAATCTACAGTTAACATGTATTTTCTCTTTTCTTAAAACGTGTAAACGAATGCACAGTGTCTTTTCGGTTACATCTGATTATTCAGTGTTTGCTGATGCTGCTAGATATGCGAACATGTCGCCTGTTGCTAGATAAGTACATCTCTGGTTTAATTAACTGTAAGGCACTGACAGGAGAATGATAGGGACTGTTTTTAATACCAATTTAATTTTTTTTTCTACTGGAGGATGAAATTGCCTCTCATGGTGAAAATTCCAACAGTCAATTGTTCCTATTAAACCCCTGACTTCTGTTTTAAGGCTGTTCCCCAGTGACTATACGGTACCCAGCTTTGCATGAAACTCATAACCTTTGTAAATATCACTGATTCCAATTATACCTGTCAATGCTTATTCTATTAAGGCACTTTATGTAGTACGGAAGTCTTCAAAATCATAAATGCCACCGATTCCAATTACACGTAACAGTACAAGCTCTTGTTCTTTATGTAGGATCGGTCTTCGCGTCAGTTCGAAAATGTCATGGAGTCCAAAAACATTTAACAATGTTGATGTAATTCTCATACGGTGTTTCATAAACTAGAGAATGTCAAAGTCAAAGATTCCGATTGAACTTGGCATTTTTTTGCGTTTTTTTTCACTTTACATGGCATTGTTGAAGTTGCCAAACTTAATAATTTCACAACTACACGGTTCTAGATACAAAAGTGCCTTGGTACAATGTAGCTGCAGCTACTCTACATCCATGTCGCTTTCACCGTCGTTCTCGAACACGTAGTCGCTGGCCGTGTCGGAGTCGGGCTCAAGGGTCCATGGAGATCCCGCAGGGACCCTGAAATGACATTGGAAGACAGTTGTTGGCACAAGACACTTGTCGGCACAAGACAATTGGCGTCGCAGCTACATCAGTGTTCTCATGTACATGTATAAACAGCCTATTTTGTACGCGAAACTCCATGTACAATGCATTTTTATTTTATTGTACTAGTACTGCCAGTTAAAAAACACATCTGGTCAACATTGTAGTGTAACGTTTACACGTGCCTGGTCCCCCCTGTCTGGCTTGAATGGTACATCCCGCCAGTAGGGCCTCCTGCACCCTCCTCCTGGTGACCCATGCCGGGTCCCGTGGCCCGTAGCTCGATGTCGGTGTGTCTCACAGGTGGCACTCTGGCAGCCGGCATGGGCGGAGGACCTCCAACTGTGCCCGGGATCGCCTCATACTGATGCTCGGTGAAGCTTCTGTAGCTTACGTCACGGTCTAGGAGTGGCTGAATAGCCTGGACCTTCCTCAGCTCAAGCCCGTTTACTATGCTGAAAATATAACATCACGCGCATGAGGGTCTGTGTAGAGATGTGCAAACCATGGTTACCTTCGTGACAAATCGAGTTTCAAAAGTGTCAGTCGTAGCGACAGGTAAACATTTAGGATCACATTGTAGGGGTTCTAACCAGAACATATGTGTACACATGTCTGCATTACTACATTTGTCACAATCTTAAATGGCCAAGAGTCAACAGTGACATTTTAAGTGCAAACAGCTTGTGCCAATTATAGCTATCATAGCTGATGACCATTGCCGCAATGTTACTATGAGGCCACTAAAATGTGCCTTGTATATTATGTACAGTATCATCCTTGATACGTTGGTGAAAGGTATACATGAAGGTAAACAATACTCATAGAAAATTCAAACTCTACTGACATCCATCACTCTTCTTCAGCGCCACTCTTCTTCAGTGTGATAAGTGACATGTCACTCTGGATGTCACTCGAAACGTCCGGAAATTCTAGAGAATACCAGATTCCACTTTTAAATCTTTTTTTGATAAATGTTACATTTTAGCCATGCGTCGCCGGCACTAATCTGATAGAAACTTTCCACCTACTACAGAATGGACACTGCCACGGCCAGGACTATCGCCACTCCTGCAACAACGCTCACTACGATCAGGGGAGCTGGGGAAAACTCCGGAGGATTTCCGACGGCAACACCAGGAACTGAAAGGCATGAGGATGGAGGATTGGCTATTGATACAACAGACGACGATTAAACAAGATCAGGGGAGATACAAACTCAAAGGTAACATTTGCAAAGCAATCTATAATCTTTACCTTCACATCGTCTAGACTAACAAAGAAACCGAGCAAAAAGGTAAACATAATCACGTTTGGGACGCCTTGCAACAAATTGTGCCATATGATGTAGCAACGTCCAATCAGCCTCGATGAAGGCAGTACCCAAAACGTGAGGAAGGTAAGACTATATTGAGGTCGTTTTCAAATCACCATTTTCCATGGGTATCTTAATGGTGATCAACTTAAAGGAGATTTTAGAGAGAGAGAGAGAGAGAGAGAGAGAGAGAGAGTGTGTGTGTGTGTGTGTGTGTGTGTGTGTGTGTGAGAGAGAGAGAGAGAGAGAGAGAGAGAGAGAGAGAGAGAGGGAGGAGAGAGAGAGAGAGTCATGTACTTCCGCTTAAGTTTGTTCCAAAGATTCCTCGCCTCGACAGGCTTCCCCTGTTGGCTCCGTCAGTCCCTCAGTCTCACAGTCACGGCCTGAGGGGCACGGGGAACAGTCCTCAGCAGCCGTCAGCCCGGTCACATTGGAGAAGGTACCTGTCATGAAGCCAACAGCGATACAAGAAAAAAACATTGAGTTAAACTGAATTGCTTTGTCTCAATGGGTAAGCTAAGACTTTTTGTGGAAATTGTAGCATTTTCTACAACTTACCGTAAAATGGTTTGTACATAGAGCATACAACACGGTGTATTCCGTATTGCCCGAGGTATCGGCCCTCCCGCGAGTCGGATCGCCCGACGGCCGAAGGCCGTCCGATCCGACTCGCGGGAGGGCCGAGACCGAGTTACTTAATATTGTTCTGTCTCTGGCTTGCAGGTGAATCAATGCAACATTCTGGAACGGCACAGAAGAAAGTCAAGTAAACAGTGGCTCATGGCCCAGCTCTTTTGTTGTTTATCCCTAGCATGAATAATGAAACTTGATAAAAGTAGATTTGCTGTTTCTGTTTTTATAGACTACAATATTTTTGTAGGATATTCAATATTTCTTTTACACCCTGTACATGTTTACTCTAGAGGAAGAAAAGACCATGTCAGGACCAGTATACGTACCTTCTGTTTTCTGTATAGTGTTGTAACTGTTGTTCATGTTTCAGATTTACCCTCATCACATTGGATACAGACATTTGATTAAACATTGACACAGCAGTCTGTTATGATAGAATATGAAAGAATGGGCCTATGTTTGAAACAATTTTGGGGGGAAATGTGATGATTTCTGACATACATATATGTACTGCACATATGTACAATATATATATATATATTCATATCATACCCGGGCGGCGATACAGTGCTCCCGGCCGTGTGGTATTCTACTGTACGGCCGGGTGTATAAACCGGGCTTCCATAGAACGATTCGAACGCGTTTCGCCCTAACCGCGTGCGCCGCTGCTAATTTCCGTCTCGTAAACGGTCGTCGCCTTTTGAAACGGTCGATGCCATATCGCAGAACGGCTAACTTTAAGTGTATCTTCACGGTCCATCCACACCGTGATATTTCGTGGTGTAGAGGTTTAGGGTGTAGGTTAGGGTTTTAGAGCTACGCTTTTTGACCCGGGTTCGAATCCGAGCTTGTGCTTTTTTTTCTTTTTTCAATAATACCTTTACTATTTTTCATGATCCTACCTTACATTTGCAATTAGAATGTTGCTTTTTATACGTTTTATACTTTTTGGGACCTAAAAAAAGTTATGATACACTCGGATATGGCATCGACCAGGCATCGAAAGGCGACGACCGTTCTAAAAGGCGACGACCGTTTACGAGACGGAAATTTGCTGCGCCGCTTTCGAAAATTCGAATACAGGATTCGGACGTTGGAATTGATGTTGTTGCAGTTTTTTTTTGTTTAGGGACACCAAATTTTCGCTCATTTCGCATTGAAAGACGTGTTTTCTAGGGTGGGTATGATATAAATAGAATACAACACGGTGTATTCCGCATCGCCCTCAGTCCCGGCCAGACCACGAGTCGGATCGCCCGACGGCCGAAGGCGATCCGACTCGCGGTCGGGCCGACACCTCTGGCAATACGGAATACACCGTGTTGTATTCTCTCTATATATATACAAATGTAGCTGTGATTCTAAAGTTCTCGTATTCTTAAATTTACCCTCCTTACATTGAATGGAGAAATTTAAATCAGGTTCAATGTTAGATTTACTGTCTCTGATTCCAAATAAGAAAGAAATAGGCCGACATTTATTTTTCATGAAATGTGGGGATCATATTAAGCTAATATACATCCATTCCATTACATGTGTACATATACAACAATGTAGTTCTTGATTGTCTTGTACATGTATTAGCACTCTAAGAAAAGTTTTCAATATCTGTCAACATTGTCTTCCTGACTTACTATTCTCCTAGTTATTACATTAGTATGGCAGGCCAGGGCAAGTCTTTGTTGCTGGGTCATATCTTCGACTAGTTAGAGCTTTGGAAGTGAATTACATTAGATTTTTTGGCGACGTCTCAGTGAGGAGCCTAATGGTACAGTATTGTGTGCAATTCGCAAGAATTCTAGGAATCGTACAGGCATTTTGTCCACAGGAATGGTATGTCCACAGGCATGTCTCTGACCCACATCTATGCCCACATTCCTGGAAACCTTTGGGACCCTGCTTTGGGAAGACCTCTCTGCCCCGGATGCCCTGTGACCCCGGGGCTCGTTCACTATACACTCAGGGGAGGAGTGCACTGTATCTGTATAGGTACCAAGTCTTCCTCAAAATCATGAAATGATGGCAGGGCCGCAGTGCCATGCAAACAATAACCCTAACAGCAACCACCGTCGCCATGGCAATGTATGTTTTCATTGCCAGTCTTGTTTACCATTTCGAATACTATTTGACCCTTGAACGGGGACATCAATGATTTACAAACGTGAAAAGTATAACTGACTTGAGTTGGGTCCTTGGTAGCCTAAAATCCCGTCGAAGTTTTAGCTGCTTCCGAACTGCTGCACCACCAATACAAACCCATGGCACGCAATATCATGATGGCTTTAGAAACAGTAATTACTCCGTGAAGGAGGTATACCACCTGCAGGAGTATTCGGGTCAGCCGGTTTTTCGTGTTCGCAGCTAAAACTCACGGTTCCCTTTGTTCAATCGGCATTTAATTTTATACGTCGTCTGCAGGCATGCCAGTGATGATGCACGTATATCAACATTTACCGTAGGTGTTTTCGCGGTCAAGATAATATTCGAAAAGCACCCCTACATTTAGGGGCACATGGGAGCGGCCGCGAAAAACCCGTTGTTTTGAATAGCGGGGGGGGGGGAAGAATCCTTCAGGCAGATGTGCGGTGCGGTTTTTAATGCAGACCAGATGCGGACCGTAATGGTTTATGGATGGCCGGAATTGTGAAATGTGTTCGCACGTAAAAGTCATGTTTGTGTACGTTGAATTTCTATGAATTTGGGCATGTGGTGTGCCGTTATGTCCGTGTTGATGCAGGTGTCTTTGTTTTTACCGTAGCGTTTTTTATATTGTGGTGATTGCCATATTTGTGACTCCCCCCTATTTTTCCTGTTGTGTATGAAATGTTGTGGCCCGGCCGGTGTAGCGTGTCATGACGGGAGCGTGCCGTTGACATGGCAATGCTGCAGGGATGTGGCCGTGTGGTACGGTTTTTTTACAATGTAGTTGACATGTACCGAATGTGGTAAAATTATTGTTGTGGGTTTAGGCTCGTAATCGTAGCTGTTGTTGTCATCTGTGCGTGTGTGCGTTAAATTTGGATTTACCATGCCTTATAATATAGCGACCTGAAATTGGTCGGAGCGCGGCGAATGCGCCAAGATATAGTATAAATTTTGTTCCGTGTGCAACTGTGCTAACCGCTGTGGTGATCATGTTGCTTTGTTATGCAGTTGTCTTGAGCGGTATGTGTTAAAATTGTTGAAATGGTTTTAGACTGACCGCCAGTTGCGCAGTTACCTGTGCAAGTGTTTTTGTTTTTATCGTAGTGGTTATGTGGGCCGGTGTTTTACATGTGCAACTCTGGTAACAGTTGCTGTGGTGATCATGTTGTTTCGTTATGCAGTTGATTTGAGCGGTCTTCCTTCTTCTGTGTTGGCAGCTGAAACTCACGTTCCCCTTTGTTCAATCTGCAGTCAATATATGTAAATATGTGCAATAACAGATAAACTATATGATGATAAAAACTTATAATGATAAAGATTGTGTATACTCCCACTATGTACAATATCCAAATCTGCAAATAATAAAACTTCACGGAGAATTGTTGCCTACGGCGTCTTGTTACAATTTATTCTGACGTTTTTCAGTGGTCGAAAAGTGTATAAGAGTATAATTGAACAGACTTGAAACCTTTGTTTTCCGTCAATTTTCTGATTAGGTTGTATCCCCCAACTCGTGAACAGCAGCGGCACCTTGCGGACAAAACTGGTAATGCACAGGTCTTGTCGGGAAGGATGTAAAGTAATAGCCTGGTTACTGAACCTATCTATAGCTCCCGAGGTCTACATCCTCTCCGCAAAAAAAAAAGAAATAGGTTTGGTAACCAGGCTAGTAAAGTAAGTTCACGAGCTATCACATTATTTTGAGCACAAGTTGTATGGATTTGAGTTGCTTTCTAACAGACTTGACGTACAAACGATATTGACTTAAGGCAGAACAAAGTTGGGTTTTTTTTTCAAGTATGGCGATGGGATTTCTCGATTTACTCTTACCGCGATTTATGCCATATCATTGGTCATATATTTCGTCCTCGTAGAAAAATGTCAGTTTTCAAATGTTAACATAACCATAACGGTTTTCCTTTTGTATAGAACTTTGATAAGAACTACATAACGTTAGATATGTCCCATACCCAGGTAACCGTTATACTTCTCACCTGTCCTGCAGGCCTTGGAGTTAGCCCACTGGGAAAGTTTGGGGGTCACGTGATTAGAATCGACCAATCAGCGCGAGTTAACACTGTAGAAGATATCATCTTTGAATGCGCAGTCACGAAGTCTTGCATGTAGCAAATACATAACTGCATTCTTTATATATTAATTCGGTCAGAGTTAAGCTTTACCTTACTGTTATTGATATGATGTTGTGTGTAATGAAACCTTATGTTAATTATTGAATCATTTATAAGAACGTTTACAACAGTGTATTTATTTATTCATTTTATTGAATTGCAACCGCAGTACACTGAGGCCACTCAGGCAGCAGGGCTGATGTTGGGTGCCTTTGACATAACATACATATAATAACACATAACATAACTTAACGTACATATAATACACATACATACATACACGTAATATACATAAAATAACAACAGTGTATTGCAAAGCTGTCAACTACATAGCCATGAACATCGTCGTCATCTACTTTTTCTAGGGCTCAATGATCGTAGAAACCATGAACAATGTGGATTAGATTCATGTTGTGAAGTTTCTGATCACACAATATAGTTTTTTTACCTAAACAAAAAGTAAATTCGTGTGTGGTTCCTGTGTGGTTCTTTCCGTGAAGGGTACTTTGTAGAGGACGTTGTTATCTGTGTGTGTTCCAGGGTTAGAGGGGACCTTCCCTAAACGTCAGGCGTACATTTTGTGTGCAAATTGGGGTAATCAGGCTCTAAATGACCTGACCTAGTCCCTTGGTCAGTGCGGCGTAGTCGACTCTAGAAAAGGGGCCAATGTAAACTAGAAACTACTTCTTGCTATGACAATACAAAAACAAGATACAAAAAATAACACATATGAAATAAAAAAAAATGAATATATTTAATTTGTGTTAAAGCACAACGTAAGCCAAAGTTAAGTTATGAAAAAAACTTGGCAGAACACCTCCCTTGACTTTTTGGAGTGGACTAGTCTTACCTTTGGATGACCTTTAGAGTTTGGGAAAAAAATCTCGTCGACCAAGAAGCACGATGATCGACTGCAAGCTTGTGACGTTGAAGCTTTACTACTTCTTATTTTTTGGCGGTAAGAAGTCTTGGTTAACTTGACTCACGTGTGATGTTACTAGATAGTAGGGGGAACATAACCTGGGGGGAAATAAGCCGCGGCGACTGTTGCAGGGCTTCTTTTGCTTGCAGTCTTTAATAACTTATATATAATATTTAGCCATGTTGTTAGGGCAAATATATAAAAATGCAAGCAAAAGAAGCCTTGCAACAGTCGCCGCGGCTGGTGGAAAATAGACGTTTGAGGTTTTACACATATGAGAAGAGTTCAGAAGTTTTAATGTAAAAATTAGTGGATGCCATGCATAATACGTGTAGCAATAAAATTAAAAGTACCATATTCTGTCAAACGGACTACCAAGTAATCCATGGTTGCCATGTATATCCATGTGTGTTGACGCAAATATCCTTCTAAAAGATTAAATTAGAACGGTTACCGCAAGTTGAACCACCACACTTATCGAGAACGGTCTGCATATTTCCCGGAATACACCGGAAAACACCGGAAAACATCGGAATACACTGTGATGATATAGGAGGCTGAAATATACCGGAATACACCCTCCTTTGATGAGATAACACCCCAAGTTGCTGTATTTTGGCATATTATACGTGGTCAGGGAACAAGAAATCACTATCAAATTATCGGCAATCGGCAGAGGCGACCCGGTCGGTCGCCATGTCTGTTTACATAGCGTACTACGTGAGTCCCCTCTGCCGATTGCCAATTCATTATTTATTGATTTCTTGCTCCGTTGGGCCACGTATAGGTTATCTTATGGTCAAAATACAGCAACCAACCATACAAAATACAGCAACCAAGTAAACAAAGTAGAAATTAAAGAACTTTTTATTTTGTTAAATTTCACTTCTCTGTTGTGATCTCGCTAAACAAACATATTGTAGTACGCTATGTAAACAAACATGGCGACCGGCCAGGTTGCTTCTGCCGATTGCCGATAATTTGATAGTGATTTCTTGTTCCCTGGGCCACGTCTAAGTATATCTTATGCCAAAATACAGCAACTTGGGGTGTTATCAAAGTAGGGTGTATTCCGGTAGATTTCAGTCTCCTATATGTGTATTCCGGTGTTTTCCGGTAAATAGGTGGACCCTGTATATTGTAGACCCTTACATATAATACAGCCGTGGTGACTGTTGCAGGGCTTCTTTAAATGTACTTGTTGTCTTACACTTAGCCGTATTTTATTTGCTATTTGCAGCTACTCTCCAAGCAGAGGTTTGAGTTTTGGGCTTATTTTTGGTGTGTTTTTAGGCTTTTTTATCGGGCTTTCTTTTTTCACTGAAATTTTGTTTCTATCCAACTTTCAGTGAAAAAAGAAAGCCCGATAAAAAAGCCTAAAAACACGCCAAAAATAAGCCCAAAACCCAAACCTCTGCTTCGAGAGTATTTGCAGCACCATTTTACCTGCAATTATGACAGGACGACGTTTGTGTATTTTTAGGGGAAATATTAATAGATATCCTCCATATGTGTGTTGACATATTTTCACATGTATTCTATGCTGAATAAGAGTTTTCAGAGCTATGTTCTATGTAAATTTACAGTATAAGTTCACTACCAACGTTTGTGGAACATGTAAAGCACCTACTGTACTACGTACTACAACACCAGTCCAACACATACTCTGACTTTGCAGTTAATATGACTCGGGTTTAATGCATGATGGCATATATTGGCTCGTTGATTGCCAACAGTGGGAAATTCATACTATTGACAGAATGATTTTGTCAATAAGTACAATGTTTCTTATTGACAGGATCATCCTCAGAAAAGTTTGCACTATTGATACTGGATCATCCTGTCAATAACAAAAAATTTTGCACTGTTGACAGGATCACCCGTACCCTGCTGTCAATAGTGGGAAAATTTGTACTATTGACAGGATGAAAAATTGAAATTCTTGTTTCCTAGTATCTTCCTCCTGAACTGCAACAGTCACAGTGTCTTATAAGTGTCTGAATTTTTTTTCTTTTCTTGCGCAGGGATTGCTTGCTTCGTGCCTTACATATCTGTGTACCTACGACAGCTGGGCCTCCTGTCCTACCAAGCTGGCATCATCAGTGGAACGTACCCTTTCTTCACCTTCCTCTTCAAGCCCATCATAGGCGCCGTGGCGGACAAGTTCGACAGACACAAGCAGACACTGATGCTCTGTCTCTTTCTGACCTACTGTCTGATGTTCTGTACCATGTTTGTGCCTCCTGTGAAACAGGGACAGCCACAAATTAGCGCCGACTGTATTTCGTGCGAGTCGTGCTGTGGAAATTCTTCTACCAGAGATGCCAGGTTGCAGTCTCCCATCCTACTCTACCAAGCTCAAGGGCTATGCAACTGTTCGATGCTTCGGGAAGATGACAGTTTTGTTCAGGCAGGTAATAATAAGAACATGACAAAACAAAGACTAAACAGTACAGCCTTACTACAGCTGCAGTGCTATACAAATACCGGCTGTTTTCTGTGCCCCTGCAATGCTATAGAGGTTGACTGTGATGCCGAAATGAACCACATAGACGCAGACACAAGCCTGGGAATGACCTTCTGGATTCTCTTCTTTCTTCTGGTGCCAGCACAAGCCTTGCAGAACTCAGCGGTACCGCAGGCAGATGCTCACACCATGCAACTATTAAAGAACAAGCCCTCTGATTATGGCAAACAACGGTTGTGGGGAGCTGTTGGATTTGGACTTGTCTCTGTGATTGCAGGCTTTGCAATGGACAATTTCAGCGACGGACAAAATCAAGACAAAACTGACTATTCGGTCACTTTTTACATGTTTGCTGGTTTTGGAACTGCCACGATGTTGACGGTGGGTTTTGGATTTGAGAAGTGGCGTCAGGCAAGACCACAGAAGATGTTTCAAAGCCTACACAAACTTTTAAGGGAAGCCGATGAGCTGTTGTTTCTTGTGATCATGTTTGTCATTGGGTCATCATTTGGTGTCAAGGCTAACTTCCTTTTCTGGTATATAAAAGACATGGGAGGCAGTCAACTGCTGTTAGGACTTGCAATCATGATTAGCTGCATGGGAGAAATCCCTTTCATGTTCTTCTCAGGGAGATTGGTACATAAAATTGGCCACAGACAGGTCTTCCAGCTAGCACTGTTTTGCTACGCTGTCAAGTTTTTGTCATACTCTCTGATACCCAGTCCGTGGTGGGTGCTGGCGATAGAACCGTTACACGGCATCACGTTTGGGGCCATGTTTTCCGCCTCCGTGACGTACGCGAGTATGATCGCACCACCAGGGATGGAGACTACCATGCAAAGCATTGTGGGTGCCGTCCAGTTTGGTGTAGGTAAGTATGGTTTTATTTTTCATGTAATACATGTAAGTTAGATGCAGTAAAACATAGAAGCACTGAGGATATGAATGTTTTGAGCAAAATGATATTACAAAGAGCTATCCTGACCAGGGTTCTGCCCTGTGTCTGTAATGGACCTTTCCTATAGTCCCCGCCTACCTCGGTCAAAACATAAAAATGCAAATATTTGACCGACATGCAGACACTCTCTCATTGGTCGAACCGCTAATTGTCATTTTATCATTGGTTGAACTGATAATTGTGATGGACAGTCAGGAAAGGTCCATAGTAGAATAGAATAGAATGGATAACTCATGGATGGCACAGGGAAGACAGAGACCAAGTTGCCGTGTCCAATGGAAGCGATATTGATGATGATGAAAGACCTTTATTGTACGTTCATGCTGCGACGGGCTAGGTACAGGTCAAGACATAACAAAAATAGTACAGAAAAGTCGAGACAAAAGATACACTAGTACTTAGTTATACATACATAAGGATCATATAAAGGCCCTATACTAGGCTAATGCAAAGGTGTTCTAGTTATTACTAAGCTAATACAGAGTGGTCAACTTCTTCTCGCTTCTTTGTACAATGGTAAATGTGGGAACAGATCATTTTTGTGATACAGGGTTTGTCTAGACGCATCAAAAATATAAATTTATCATTCGTTCCATACTCCTGTCCTCTCTAATAGACTGACTCCCCACTCATATATGTACATTCTGTTTCTACTTATATCTGTTACAGGCAGCACACTGTTCACAAAGGATGTCCCTGACAGCTGAATTAATGATTTTGCATTCTTTATCAATGTCCTGGAGTTTTTTCGTCCTGTATGGTCTCTAGAGGTGCTGAGAAGGCAAACATGTGTTACAAAGTCATGAATGCTTCAGAATTTCTCAGCAACCCTAAGCGTCACTCAGTCCCTCACTCACTGAAAGCATCAGCTACTAGTAAGGTGTCAGATCAACATGCTTTAGCCTTGAGTTTAGCCTTCTTAGCTTTAGTCCACTCCCCGACCACAAGTGGGGGCTGGACTCCAGGCTAGATCTGCACTGCATTAATTACATCATGGCAAAGACTTTCTGTGCTGCTAGGGTTGAGCTGGAAAGAATATGCAGCTGTGTACATGTATGGGGGATACATACAGAAGCTACATTTGCTTGAAGCCGCACTATATTACAGCGTGTGAAATACTAGTTTGCCCAGTTGCACTGTGCAACCATATTTTGCTTGGTGCAACATTTTCTACATCCACTTACCTAAATTTTGTGGTAAGGATGCCCCTTTCTTCCGATCCATTGGGAACTGTTTATTGAGAAATTCTCATGGAAGAGCTCATCACTTCAGGTAAGAAACTCAGTGTCAAAAATATATTTAATGCACATTGCATTCTAACAAAGTTAATCATAATGTAGAAGAGTTTAAATTAGGTGCAACCTGCAATTTTGATGGGCAACCTAGCTTTCATCCTAGGTTGCCACTGGGCAACCTGGCTCAAAAAAGTATTTCGTACACTGTACTATGCTGAAATATCAGGTAGATTTGAATGCACACTTCATGAATAGTGTGCATTGGAAGTGCCAATTCAATGTGCCCTGCCATTTCAGCCAGTAGCAGGAAATTTGAAACACTCGCCTCACCAGGTCATCTGTAATGCAGCACTAACTGCTAAGCAGATGTTCTGGGACAAAATTGTGACAGTTTTTGACTGAGCCCAAGACATGATTGGTTACCCATGATCTTTTCAGTGGCTATGCCAGCCAATCTCGGGCCCAATCAGAAACTGTTCTGAAGATCTGCCTGGGAGACTACCCAACTGCCTTCTTTCTTGATCCAAAAGTTTAAAATATTTTATCACATCACTCTACCCCATATAGGTTTTGCATCGGGGTCTCTCATTGGTGGTGCCGTCTTCCACGCATTTGGCGGCGTGGTTCTGTTCCGAGCGTACGCTGTGGTCTGCCTCGTCTCGTGCATTCTGTACCGCCTGATACCTCGCTTTATACCACACTCCAAGAGGGATGTGGCTACATGTAGTCAAGGTTTGTGGTTTTACTTTGTTCCGTACCTTGCAAAGCCTGAATGCCATCCGATTTGCTATGGGGCTTCTTGTTCATTATACATATACTCACTGGCTTGTTTTAGGTAGTGTTTATCATGGTATCTGTATACAAATAGGATGGCATCCAGGCTATACCTGTCAGGGCTTGAAATACTGTGTACTTACATAATTAGTGCAGGTGAAATTTGAGCTATTTCTGATGTCTATCTAGCTGCACCTGACCTGCACCGCTCCATGTACTGGGCTTACACACAAATGAATGTGTATGTGTATTTTCATTAGCTGTATTGACTGTCATCACCTATTTAAGAAATGGTAGTGGTTTCTGAACAGTTTTTATAGTGTGATCTATACTTCCTCAACTTGAAGTGGTGCAGGTAAAATTTGTCTGGTGAACTGCAGCAGGTAATTTTCAATGTTACCTGCACCGGTACCGGTTAGTAAAAAGTATTTCGAGCCCTACATGTACATTACAAGTTGCTTGTTTGTCACATATACAGAACCATCCCCTGACCACCAATCAACCAAGGTTGGCTGACATACATTCGGGAGCAGTCTGACCAGCTTTAGGCCACTCCTACCTTTTGATACAAATCAAACCACTCCCCAACCACTGCCAATCCACTCCCAACCACCAGCCAACCAGTCCCCAACCTGCTGTCCACACCCAAATGTTTTCACCTGAGTCAAGTGATCGAGATGAGGATATACATAGGTGTAAAGTGCCTTTCCCAAGGTAACAACCTTGGGGTCTGTCAGGGATTTGAACCGAGAACCTTCAAATTCTGAGTCAACAATCCTAACCACAACCATGTTACAATTGCAAAAAAAGACATGGCAAATGTGGTTGCATGTATTTCTGAATTGCACTCTTCATTTGCAGATCCACAACATAGGGAGAGAGTAGAAACCCCTGCTGATGTAGAGGACCAAGATGAAGCAGCCACAGGACTCACCAACAACAGAAAGTATTATGAAACTATTTTGGAAAATGCAAACGTACCCTACTACACTGAGACATCTGTATGAAAGCATGACAGGATTTTTTTTAAATACCAGACCTATGATAACTGCTCTTGTTTATTAATTTGTTAATAATCTTACAAATGGCAGTGTTAAAATATTGTTTCTAACTTATATCTGCAATTCTTTCAATGTGTATTCCATTGGTAGAATGAGTTTTAAGATTTTAAATGGGCATAGCAACAACAAGAATGCAATATTTACAGAACAGCAATGTTGTAATGTCATTTAATGGGAAAATAAAGTTCTTCGTTGAGTGTATGCTTTGTTGTTTTTTAACTTATCTTCGTCATATAATTTCTGTAAATTTAGTATAATGTCCATCTTAAGTTAGATATAGGTATATTTTTTCTGAAGATATCTGAATGTCATAGATATTATTGTAGGGAAACATCCTGCAATTTTGGGTTATCTATGCCGTTTCTACATCACAGTACAGGAGCCTGCTTGCTTGGCGTTTATGACTGCAATTGAAAAATAAAGAATAAGACAACAAATCATTCATCGTGACATATTTTAGGCAATGTTGATTATAAGTCTGAGAGAATTTACACAACAGCCAGGAAGTGTCGGTAGGAGGCGCTTCAATCACGCGTAAAACGACCCAAGCCTACCACACGCGTCCACACCTGACGTTGTCATGGTATCCAACATAGACCATGACGTTATTTCGTGGCTATCAAATGCAACAAGATCAAGACTGGCAATGAAAACATATATTGCCATGGCGACGGTGGTTGCTGTTAGGGTTATTGTTTGCATGGCACTGCGGCCCTGCCATCATTTCATGATTTTGAGGAAGACTTGGTACCTACATGTATACAGATACAGTGCACTCCTCCCTTGAGTGTATAGTGAACGAGCCCCGGGGTCACAGAAACTAGGGCATCCGGGGCAGAGAGGTCTTCCCAAAGCAGGGTCCCAATATATGTGGGTCAGAGACATACCTGTGGACATTCCATTCCTGTGGACAAAATGCCTGTACGATTCCTAGAATTCTTGTGAATTGCACACAATACTGTACCATTAGTCTCCTCCCTGAGACGTCGCCAAAAATATCCTTGTAAACTAAGTTACATTTTTACTCCGTGAAGGAGGTCAGTGACCTCCGGCGCAGTATTACAGTCGGTTGGATATTTTGTGCTCGCAGCTGTAACTCACGACCTGTTTGCTACATTGGTGTGTATTTTGTTATGTTGTCTGCTAATATGCGTGGGATGATGCTCGTTGTTTTTTTACACAGTAATTACTTCACGAAGGATTGTGTCCTACGGACTCTTGTTTTATTTATGTCTTTCGCTGGAATTGTAATTACAAACCCCTGGGGTGCAGAGCAATTTGATTTGCGCTGAGTGATTGCCATTATTATATTTTCAAGCACTTTCGTTAATTTGTGTGACTGTTGGGTCTCAACTGTAGTGTCAACTTGTGATTATTACTATTAATTTTGTAGAATTCAATTTTGCAGTTTATTTGTTGTGTTATTGATCTTCCAAATACTTGGGTCAGGCCCCTTCAGTGTAGTTACACTACAGTCGCAGTGCAGTGCACTGAATACAACACACAACGTGCTTGTCACTGATGAAGATGGTGGATGCTACATGTATCTAACACGTCTGAATTTATCCAGGTGCTTGATTCATTTTGTATTACGGTATACCTGATGTCTAATCTTTATAGTGACACAGCTGTTGTTTAAGCCCCTGTTACATATTCAGAACCTTCCCCCGACCACCAACCTATAAACCAAGGAGGTTCAAAAAGGAAGAAGGTTGGCTGAAGTTCGGAATCAGTCATGACCAGATTTGGGTCACGCCTGCCTTTCTATACGAATGAAATCGAATTTGAGATAAGTTTGAGTCAAATTTGGCCCCCGAACACGCCCCAAACACTGTTGACCTACACCAGTCAACCTCCCGTCCACACCATAACGTTTTTTAAACATTTTGAAACATTCGAACAGTAGCCGACCTCGCCGAACACTGGTCAACCACAGCCGACCTTGCTCCCGACCTACTCCTTTAAACCATGGTTGGGGGTGTTCGGGAGGCCATGTTCGGCTATATGTGACAGAGGCTGTGCAATCTATGCATGTCCAACCATGTTATCAAACTTGGACACCCTGTCCTAACCGTCATCGACGCACCTAAGCGCTGTTGTTTACAACTGTACACCATGCATCTATCACCAAGATACGCTCAACACACCCAGGCCGTGTTGTTTACGTCGACGCCATAAATATTAAAGAAACGCAAATTGAAAGGACATACAATCATGTACAGTGCCCATGGCCATTTAAACCACATGTGACGCAAACATAATCATGGCGTAATCTGATTTCCATGAAGAGAATGGATGACGTGTGCAGACACAAGATTGTCCAGGGGCTATTTTTAGCTCTGACGTCAGCGGTGGGGTACGAGTGGGTGTAAGCACACACAAGCATGCTTCAAACGAAACACGAGTCTTCGGCTAGATCATTTTCTCGCTATCGCCGTCAGACAATTACCCGTGAGTTCGTGGGAAGAGTACGTGCTTGAAATGATTTCGCAGATTGCCAGATGCGTCAGGATTGGACGCGAGATGGTTAAGATGCGCATACATGTATACATGTCTGGCCGTGCATGTCATAATAGCAAGCCGTGGTAGACGATTTATTTATCAAACACCTGGGGCTCTACAAGGCTCTATTGTCTGTAGCGTTTGGAGAAAGGCTCCGTTTAGAAATCGCCATCTTTCCGCTATCAGTGGCAAACCTGTCATAATAAGGAGCGAAATAATGCCAAGACTTGTACTGAGACGCCGATCACAGGTTTGTGATCCCAAGCTACCTGAAGTCACGACTTCGAAGACGGTGAAATTGTCACCGATGCAAATCCAGACGAAGAAACGCCGCATCTCCATGCCGGCTCGCCTACCCAACCCGATCCTCGAAGATGGCGGGGCAAAGGAAGCAAAGCAGGCGGCGCCCCCACCGGAAAGCCCGCCCCAGAGGCAGCGGCGGTACTCCACCGTGGTCTCGCCCAGCGTCGACCACCAGGTGAGGTGGCGGCGGCACTCGTCAGCCCCCCTCGGCGTCCATCAGCAGCACGCCCGCCGAGCTGCCAGGAAGGACACGGCGATGGCCAGCACCTTGCAGCCCGTGCTGTTCGTCCTCGGGGTCGTACTGACTGCGGCGCTCGTCTCGGCTTGCTCAAGGCTCGTTCCCACCATCTTGGGATAACTGCCGTTGCCATGGTTACGAAGAAACGGAAACGCTTTAAATTTCTAGGAGATACCATGTATGCATGTCCTCTATTTTGACGCTACACCTCGTGTATAGGTTTTCAGGTACCATGCAGTTGTATAACCTTTCATTGATTGTTCTAGAAATGCAGATGAGCTGCATATCATTGAAGAAAAATGATACGTATGTTCAGATTACGTTACATAGTACATGCATGTCCTCTATTTTGAGGCTACAAATTCCTTCACCTTGTGTACATGTTTTCAGAATACCATGTATTTGTATAAGTCTTTCATTGATTGTTTTAGAAATGCAGATGAGCAGCATTTCATTGAAGAGAATGATACGTATCTCAGATTACATACATGCATTGTTGTACGGAAAGGGCACCCGCCTTATTTCGATGTTTTCATTAGAATATCAGTAACGGTACGTGCTGTATTGAAGATTGTTTACACCTTCAGTGTTGGCGTTTTTTTCTGCTGATCAGCATTGGCTCAGGAACTGTCTAACACGGTGTAGAAATATCCATGTAGATGCTGCTATTGTTCGGGAGATAATTTCATGCTACCGTATAATTGACATGAGTGATTTTTAAAAATCCATTCCATATTTGTCATTCAGCTATTCTATGGGCTATGTTGTATGTAGTCCATTTGTATTGGGCATTATTATTATCATATGCCTGGGTTATAATTATTGCCACCGACTATCCCCGATGTTCTGCCAATTTATTTGATTGCAGACGTTCTTGTTTTGACTTTTTTTTTTACTGTATTCTGCATTCAATATATACCTTATTAAGCAATGTTTCTGCAATAACGTATATAGTAGGTCCAATGTGCCATGTTGCAAATAGTTGAATCTGACTGACCTTCGTCTGAATTTCTAAACCAAGGCGCCACTTTGTGCTGCCCCTTTTGTTACCATCTAATTTAATCTGTGGGCAATCGCCTGAATAGGCTTTAAAACCCCCTATTGTAGGACCGGAGCGGTGAAAACGACTATGTTTTGACAATTTCTAAACATGACAAGTTGAATCACGTTGCTCAGCGATATTTTCAAATGCGACGTCGTTGTGCCGTTAGCCTGGTGAACAGACCATCGTGGCCCCCCGTTATCTGTTCGGCGGTAAGAGTGTGCCCACCCGCCAAACCTCCCGCCCAGCGCACGCTACGTATACACGCTATGGCATGGGTTTCAATTTTGTCGCCATGGGACGGCAGTAATTAGAAAAGCCGGCTGAAAAGATTGACTGCCAGAGGAAAGCCATGTGCCTAAAATCTGGGGCCGAAACACTCCAAAGCTGGCCCGTAGAGAACGGTCACCAGGCTATTGTGCTGTATGGACGCATTGAAAACCTGGAATTTGTTTCCAAACCGATTTTACATTGCATATGTAGTCCGGCCTACCGGACTTGCTTATTTTTACACATAATGTACTGGTCATTTCTTGGCCATAGATAAGCGCCTGAAATGTGATAGGATGGTGAATATGTTAAGAAGTTATCATAAATGGAAACATTTACAAAAATTGTCTTTCGGAGAATATTTCCAGTTTGCAAAAAAAGACACATTTTAGTCGAATGCAGAAAATCCGCTGTTAATATATATATATATATATATAAGATCTGATGAAAACATAATTATTGTTAAATTTATTCATATTTAATGATTATTTATTCGCCATTGAGGTAAATATTTATATGTAGTTGCATGCCTTATACCGATGCGAATAGATTGAATGACTGATTAAAATGAAACGTTAGCTGCATATTGTATACATTGTACTAACAAAGATGCTTCTAATATCAAATATTTTCAACACGTGGAAGTGGATTTGATCATGATATCAGTTTGCAGAAAATCAGAAAATGCTGGACGTGTTAATTCCAGTTGTACATTAGTGTCAGAGGTTGATCCCCAAGCAGATCCTACGGTGGCAAGGCAGCATCCAATCGGCCAAGTAGTGTACATAAGCAAGCGAAGGATCTGCTTGGAGATTATATTCGGTGGTTTGGATACCACATAGCTTGTGTTGCATTCCAAAACGCATTGAATACTATGAAATGGAATGCATCTGTATTCCAAAACGTGATCCATTCCAAACTCCATTCCAAAACATATTTTGGAATAACACGTTTTGAAATGCAACAGCTTGTAAGCATATCTGTACGGCCTGCTAGATTTAGACGTGGGAAATGTCAAGCAAGAATGTTTAATGCCAGCGAGTATGGCCCCAAATCTTGTATATGTGGAATAATAAGATACTTCTTGTCCTACATATTTGTATGACCCTCTGTCAGACATGCCCTTCTGACAAAATGAGTCTGGTACGATTTTGTATGAAACAACCGCTTTGCATAGAAAGACTAATATTGTTCCATAAACGAAATAAAACCAGATACCTGCGTCAATGAGCCTAAATGTGTACAGGGCACTTTTAAACATTTCAACGAAGAGCCAGTCTTCTGTTTAAGAGTGCTGCCTTGCAATATACGTGCAGCAATATAGGCACATTTTGCTATTAATAGTCAAGTTTCCAACGTATCCGTTCGTAGATTACTAAAAAATCTTTCCTATAGATTGAACAAGGTACGTAATTATATAATATTATATATATCCTGATCCGTTTTTTTTTCATATTTGGAAGTATTAGGAGTGCATCCTGACGCAATCAGGTAGTATTTGGAAGAATCAGGAGTGCATCCTAACAGAATAAGGTAGTACTCCTTTGTAAAATTCCGTTCACGTGTAGCTGCCGTGTGCAGAGGTCATCTGAGGTGGTGCACGTGCCGTAGTGCATGCCGATAAGGCGATTGAAATCGTAAAGTGTCTGTAGTAGCAGTAGTAGTCGTTGTATTCATGTATCAGTAATGTTATTATATAGCAGCGTTCTGATATCAAGAACGTATCAGAAGCAGATGATGATACGCTTAACAATGTCATTGGCTGCTCCGAGATTGTGAACTCTTGTGGATTTCTGTACCTGTTTAAACAAATGTCGCCTCATCAGACTACTTTATCAGCTCTTTAGACCACACCAATTTGATATGTTGGTTCTCGAATTTTTTTACAACAATTATGAAGCTACAGGGCAGAAAAAACAAGCCTAGGTATCCTATGATAGCACCAAATGCTACAATAGCAGTCAGGAAGACAACATACTAAGGTGGTTTGTAACTCAAACAGTGAATTTGAAACTTTTAATCAAACCGCTGCATTGAGAAAAACTGTAACAACTAGGAAGAAAAGGACTTTCTTCAACCTTTTGGGCCAAAATATGAGTATTTTGAAGTTGACTCAGAACCTGATTTTTTTTAAATCAGGAAAAAAATGAAGAGGGCGAATCCGAGAACCAATTGATTAAATTGGTGTGGCCTTAAGCCCAGTGGTCGTAGACCCCATCATGAAACAGATATTCAGTTCACCTATACGTTCATTCCATCATAATGAAAAAAAATCAACATGCATATATATGGCAATACGAAGTGAAGCTATCAACGTTGATTGTCCCGAGAAAAAGCATAATACAAGCTACAATCCAGTTACTATTTCCTGCGATACGACATTTAAATTTCCCGTGTTCGTTGAAACGTCTTTGAGATGAGCGTCACCACGTCTCAAGTCACCGTCTTCTTTCGCCCCCTGGCGTTTCTTACAGCGCTGCACTAGCCTTCTGCAACAGGAGAAGACGTTTCCTTTCTTCTTCTTCAAGTCTTCGAGTTCATGTTCGGAATCGTCGCAGTCAGATGGCAGTTCGTCGTACCGGTGACACTGGCACTGGCAGCAATGGCAGCAACACGCGACCGACGCACTGGGCAGACGGATGCGGTGCTTCCGGCGAAAGCTGTGCCCGCAGTAGCCCCCCGACGGCCGGCGCTTCACCTTTCTCTCCACGACCTCCACGTCTACGTCATGAGGATGATGATGATGATGATGCTCCGGTCTGTAGTCGGCATGGTGACCCAGAAAATGCACGTCACGGCGAGGCGAGCCGTTGCCCAGAGAGTCGTCATCCTCGGACGCTCCCTCGGGGGTGTCTCGGTCGGGTTCGCCGACACCGTGTTCACAGTAGTCCGCTCCTGCAGGGGAATAAAGCGGACGGTTAAGCTAATTTAGCCCCTGTGACACATTCATTCACGAATTTGGCGTTCCGAACACTAGCCGAACGCTGCCAACCATGGTTACGAGTAGGTCGGCACAAAGTCGGCTAGTGTTCGGCGAATTCGGCTACTAATGTTTCAAAATGTTTAAAACATTCGGGGGTTGGTCGGGAGGTTCAACCATGGTTTAAACGTTGGATGGTATTCGGCTGTAAGACAGCAGAACACCAGCCAACTGTTCGAGAGTAAGTCAGCAGTGTTCGGGGCGTGTTCGGGGGTAAAATCTGACTCCAATTTAACTCAAATTCGTATCGAAAGGTAGGCGTGGCCTAGATGTGGTCAGACTGCTCCCGAACGTCAGCCAAACCTGGTCGGCTGGTGTTCAGGAACAAATTCTGGGGAAGGTCGTGAATGTGTGTTAGCTAGGGGCTTTCACGTACCGAGTATCTCCTTGTCCAACGGGACCCTCAGCCCTACCGTCACATCAACCACTTTGAGCACTAAGTAGGAGGTGACGATGGTCCAGACGATCTGAGAAGCGGCGGCCAGCACCTGGATCCCCAGTAGGTAGAACCCTCCACCCTGTAAGGAGACAAACATGCGCACAAAGTCAAGATATAGTACACGAAGTCAAAGTATAGTGCAGAAAGACACAGTCGCCATTTTGATTGTATTCACGCGAGAGCACAGTCTCGACGTGAACGTGCGTGAACTCACACCAAAGCGAGGCCACTGGTGATGTCGGGTTCTCTAGATCTGCTTTATCTAAAAACATGGCGTCTGCTGCAGTCGAGAGCAATGTAGCGTTGCATAAGGCTACTAGCTAATTACATTAATTAAGCACAATCTAAACGTAGATGCTAAGCTATAGATATTGATCAAAGACCCAAGGTAAAATGTTAGCGCAATTGTATAGGACTACTGGCTAGTTCTACACGAAAATGTGTACTGTTACACTTTACACTTGATCGTCACACATGTAGTATGTACCATATGTGGGGGCATGTAGTATGCTAGGGGTAGCGGGGTCAGAAAGTGGACGTCTATTTCAAAAATGAAAAATCTGTTGTTCGGTATACCATGCTCTGTGTGTTACATGTACGTCACTAGTTCCACCTCCCTGACCACTTAGATTTCATAATGAAGACAACTTTTTGGGGGACAAAGATTTTTTTTATTCACACACTCGCATCAGCTTTGGGGTTCCAAGAGGATGTCATCCATATAATCAAATCAACATAGTCTTATGGGGTATGGCGCTGCAAACTATGGAGAAGAAATGACGTATGTATACACTGTAGTCTTATCTTGGAACTCTATCCTGCATCTACATGAGCTGCGGTTACGTTACTATAGCCTCCTATGCAGACTCCGTGAGCGGGTGGCCGTTTTGATAATGCGTTTTGAAGTTCTTTTGCCGGCCAGAGAAGGTTTTAGACCCGAGAGAAGGTTCATTCCCGCCACGGTATTTTCAAAACGGCCACCCGCTGACGGAGTCTGTACAGGAGGTTACGGTTATGTTTTGCTGATCCAAAAGCTGCTCCGTACCGCTATGAGTCCGTTGAACTGCGAGGCGTGCTCCAGCGTGTCTATCCTGCCGAAGATTCCGATGCTGATGAGACTCCAGACGGCGCAGGAGAAGTGCACGGGCACGGCGCCCACCGGGTCGTCGATCTGCCACCTCTCCAGCAGCTCCGTGGAACCGCAGGCGATCAGCGCGCCCACCGCGCCGATAAACAGGCCCTCCCACGGGTGTGCCAGCGCACAGATACCTGCATGGTAAAGGTAAAGGTAAAGGTAAAGCCTTTGAGGCAGTATAGGGGGAGTAGCCTGGTAACCAGTCTATCGTGGTTGGGCGGGCTCTTTTCGGGGCTACAGGAGCTCTCCGCCTCCCCGACTTCACTAGGCACGGCAGGAGTTTTATCGTGATGAGCTAATCAAACCCCTCCGTGCAAAACTCCTACGGATCCCAAGATTAGTTGGCCATGGGCGGCGAAAAGCTCCTGCATCCCTGAAGATGGCTCGCCCAAACCACGATAGCTGGCACACCAGGCAACAGGGGTAGTGGGTTAACGCTGTTAATCCACTGTGTCTAAAGCACGATATCATGTCCGCTAGCCTATTACACTCGGCCACAATACCTGCAACATAGATTGTACAAACACTCCAAGATAGTTTGGATTAGGCATAAGAAAAAGAGATGGGACAGCCTTCTTTACAAATTTATGATAAAATCTGATTAGAGGTGAATTCAAAATTCTACTGAAGACGCCAAATAGACGCTCCGAGATGATTTGTCGTCATCAAGACGAAGGCCCAAACTGACAATGACAGGCAAACAGACTGCATTTCTAGAGAGCCTGACACAGAACTGCCTAAAAACATTCTTGCCCTTTACACTATATATATATATATATACATATATATATATACATATACATATATAGATAGATATATATAGATATATATATATAGATATATATATATATAGATATATATATATATATATATATATATATATATATATATATATATATATATATATATATATATATATATATATATATGTATATATATATATATATATAAATTATATATATAAATCTATAAATAATAATATATATGTGTGTGTGTGTGTGTGTGTGTGTGTGTGTGTGTGTGTGTGTGTGTGTGTGTGTGTGCGTGTGTGTGTGTGAGGGTATAGAGATCCTGATAGGAGTCTGTAAATATTAAGATATTGGCTTAAAAGACAGTCAAAACTTTTCAACTTTGATTTATGTCACTTTAGATCAATGAATTGACTTGAAACTCAGGATTTAGTGGAAGACCACCCTAACACATTAACAGCATCCTGGCCTGATAGAACTCTCTTTCGATAAAGACTCCGATCAGGATTTTCACACAAACACTCACTCACACACACACACACACACACACACACACACACACACACACACACACATACACACACACACACACACACACACACACACACACACACACACACACACACACATACGCACACACACACATACGCACACACACACACACGCATATACACACACACACACACACACACGCACACACACACACACACGCATACACACACACACGCACACACACACATACACACACACGCACACACACACACACGCATATACACACACACACACACACGCATACACACACACACACACAGTGACACACACACACACACACATACATACACACACACACACACACACACTCACATACACACACACACACGCACACACACACATACACACACACGCACACACACACACACACGCATATACACACACACACACGCGCATACACACACACACACGCACACACACACACGCACATACACACACACACACACACATACACACACACACACGCACACACACATACACACACACACACACGCACACACACACACACACACGCACATAGAAAGAAAGAAAGAAAGAAAGAGACAGAGACACACAGAGAGAGAGAGAGAGAGAGAGAGCAATAGATAGAAGATAGAGGTCTTCTCATGACTTGCATGATTTCCATGCATAGACAGGTTCACAGTAAGTCTATGTTGATTTGATGACATGGCTGACATCCTCTGGGTACCCAAAAACAGATGCGAGCGTGCGAATAAAAAAAAAGGTTTGGCCAAAAGAAGTTGTCTTCCTTATGAAATCTAAGTGGTCAGGAAGGTGGAACAAATTACTACAAACACACAGAGTATGGTAAACTGAACAATAGACTTTTCATTTTTGTCCTTTCACATCTTTTTCTTAGACTTTGGAATTGACTTTGGCATTAGTATCCATTTTCCGATTTTTTTGGGCAATTTACGGCACACATTTGCTCATTTTGCAGCTTCTTTGTATGATTTACAGTATAGTTGAAACCTTTTTTTGGAAACGAACGAAAATCGATGCGCGCGCGGATGTCATCCATGTAATCAAATCAACACGGCCTAACATAAAAACAACGCTAATGCTCCGCATTATAACCTTGCTGGAAGTCTGTAACATTTATTATTTACAAACCCGTCAGCCCGTTTCACGGGCTCATCTATTTGTGTTGGATTTACGCAGACACCTTCAAGTCATGAGGTGTGAAACAACATAATCTTTAACGTATGAAATACTTCACGCCACGCTGGAGATATGTCATTAGCAGTATTATTAAGAAATGACAATATATGGATTTTTCATTAATATTTTGTTACCAACATTTAACATTGACTGGAAAGCAATCAAACCTGACATTCTGTAGATAGGTTTTAAAGGTAGATTTAGCGAGTTGTATTATGTGCTGGGTTATAATATTAATGTGAATATCATCAAGTATGCGAAACGTGTGTTGCATTGTATATTGGACAAAGAAATCTCATTATAGGAGTGTACTCAGGTACCCAGTATGCAAGCGATGCTACAGATTTCGTGAAGGGTCTACATACAACAGCAAAGAGCAGTACTGATTTTAAACAACGTATGGTGAAGGACACTCGTAGCTGTTGCTAAAAACTCGATGGTGCTCAGCAAATAGACGATATATACATTAGCCTCACGTTGAGACCATGACTTGTTGAACCCTCGGCGTTGTCTATATGGTTCACTAGAGTGCACTCACAGAGACTAAGCCTTTTAAAGTATGCCGAACGCATGTAATATGCCGAAAAACACGTAGCCCTATATTGTACCTTTTTAATCACTGTCTTTTGAGGAGTGGCGCGCAAAAAAATGGTCCGTTCCACTCCATGCTGAGCATAGGGGTGGTGCCTATCTTCATTTCTGTAGCCCTTGGGCCACACAGTTGTGCAAGCGCTACAGCAGGAAGCTTGTCCGCCGGTAGTGTTGTGTGTTTGACCTTCCCATACTCTTTCTGATAGATACTGAGTGCCAAGCAGAGAAAGCAGTATGGACCATTTGAAAAAGTCTTTGGTATGAACCGGCCGTGGTTTGAACTCACGACAATCCGATTACAAAGCGGGCACTCTTCCAGATTGAGCTATTGCACCGGAGGCGCGCAAGGTTCAGCTTTATTTATCAAACCAGGGTAGCAAATCAAGGTATCACGTTGGCCTGCTTTCTATTATGTAGGAAAGCACATAGTGAGATAGTTATAAAGATTGACAGCGCGTCAGATATTGAAAAAATACTCAAATCCAATCAATAAATTTATATAATTCTAAAATAATTCTATCAAGCTAGGAATGTTTTCGCAGTTTGATTTTAATGTTTCTGTATAAAAGGGACAGCCTCTGATAAAGCCACTGTCAACAGCCGAATATGGCCTCCCGAACACCGCCAAACTCCCCCCAACCATGGTTAGGGTCGGGAGCAAGGTCGGCTGTGGTTGGCTGGTGTTCGGCGAGGTCCGCTACCGTTCGGCTGCATGCGCCAGCCGAATGTTTCAAAATATTTAAAACATCCGGGTGTAGACGGGAGGTTCGGCCATGGTTAGCTGGTGGTTGGCCGGTGTTCGGGAGTAGGTAGGGGCGTGGTTGGCAGTCAAATCTGACTCAAACCAACTCAAATTCCATTCGATTCATATAAGGTAGGAGTGGCCTAAATCTGGTCAGACTGCTCCCGAACTTCAGCCAACCTTTGTCGGCTGGTGTTCGGGGTAAGGTTATGAATGTGTGACAGGGGCTTAAGGGTTCTTATGGTCTAAGCCTGACATGCGGGAGTAAGTCGTCAGTCGGCTTATCGGAGTACTAATCTTCTTTTAGTACATTACATATAGGCCACATGGTAAGGTAGATTGATAGATGACGCTAAAGTAGCAACAGGAATGAAAGACGACAATCATTCGTGTATACGGAATGGGTGAGGTCAATATAAAGTCATGTTTTGTTAAATTTATGTGTTAAAATTATAGTTACAGAGCTAGTTAATGGGTAATGGTGCCAAGCATTATAATATTAAATGATTGTGTTGTTAGCTCCGACCCTCTGCTATCATTGCATAAATGAAGGTACAGATTGAGTGTTACATGTGTATACTACTTGCTATTGATAGCGTCTGCATGTACGTAATGCAGACTCTTAACGAGGATAGCCCTCTCTTCTCCTATTGGTTGAAGGTTTGTTCTGGAATCAAGTAGTTAGGAGATGCCAGAGGCTGGCAGAATAGAATTGTCATGTAAAAGTGTGGAACATTGGATACAAAAGAGCGAAGAATTAATTACTAACTTTAGAGTTCCATGATCCCATACTTTCGCTAATAGATTTTAACATTTCAGTGATAGACCACTGAGAAAACGGCAGTAGTAAAACCAGGAAACTGTTTTCCAACGGCCTACTACTACATGTTCCCGGATTCTAGTGTAGCCTACGGGGCCTTGGGGGATAGGCCCTGGCAGAGGGAGGTTATTTACCTTAGTGTGTCAGCTGTCAGACATACACACACACACACACACACACACACACACGCGCGCGCGCGCGCGCACGCACATACACACACACACACCGACCACTTCTTGGCGATGCCCTTACCTGTCACAGACACCAAAGAGCCCAGTACGCCGTTCAGGAGGTAGGGGATCTCAAACATACGGGTAGTGGTGTAGCTGGAAGGAAAAAACTCTGCCATTATTTTTTTTCAGTATTGACGGCTTTTTTTCCACAAAGCAATAAGTAATGATTAATAGTTATCTTAGTTTTAGTAAGGGAGAGAACCATTAGGCGAAACAATGTCCAATTCACATAAAAAAGGATAATTCTTTACCTAGATGGGTAAAAAAATGAGGTTTTGGATATGTTTTAAAGGGGCATTATGTAGCATTTTTGCACAAAACATTAAATATTTTAATTGAAAAAATCTTCATGTGATTGTAATTTACTTCCACTTTTCAACATATTTGTGTAATTATCTCACATTTCTGACATTTATGCTTGGAGGTAGAACAGCCCACATGAGGAGCACTCATTTTGTGGCACCACCACAAAATACCGGAATGTAAACAAACATGGCTGACAACTGTTTCCAACTTTTAGACACACTCGTAAGGCGCTATATTTTGGCACCTCCACTTCCTGAATGACACTTATTTCAATTCAATTCAATTCTTTATTAACACACCAAATATAACAGACAAACATGGCATACAATGTTGCCTGAATGGCGTTGATATTTACATGTATACAAAATGTCAAAATATCATATAATCACAAAAACTATCAAAACAGTACAGTAATTTGCAATAATGTGAGGTTGATTCAATTTACAAGTGTCAATAGGCGACAATCCTCCGTAAATTTTTATATTTTGCAGATTGGGAACAGTATAGTGCACTACATATTATTTATTTGATAGGGTATCGTAGTAGGTGCAAACCATAAGTCACAATCCCAACAGATACTCACAAACAAATATACACAACAACTACCTAATATCTGCTTATAGAACCTCGCCTACCACATAACTACTTAACCTACGGCCTATTCCACAGAATAATAAAAATAGGGGTGATTTTGAAATATGAAATTTACCTCGATATAAAAACCGCTACGGTAAAAACAAAGACACGTGCATCAACACGGACATAACGGCACACCACATGCCCAATTTCATAGAAATACAACGTACAGAAACATGACTTTTAGGTGCGAACACATTTCACAATTCCGGCCCATTCATAAAGCATTACAATCCGCATCATTAACGACCACACCGCACTTCTACCTGAAGGTTTCTTTCCCCACCCGCTATTCAAAACAACGGGTTTTTCGCGGCCAGTCTCATATGCCCCTAAATGTAGGGGTGCTTTTGAAATGTTACATTGACCGCGAAAACACCTACGGTAAATATTGATATACGTGCATCATCACGGGCATGCCTGCAGACGATGTATAAAATTACATGCCGATTGAATAAAGGGAACCGTGAGTTTTAGCTGCGAACACGAAAAACCAGCTGACCGCAATACTCCTGCAGGAGGTATGCCTCCTTCACGGAGTAATAAATGACCAGAAAATTGACCTTTTTATGGTCCTGATGTTACACAATGCAGCTTTAAAACGTATAAGGTGTTTGCCTTAACGAAATAAGAATTGAACATGATTCACAAAATCGTTTTTGCACTTTACCTTTAAAACTAAGTACGTTATAGGAGTAACAAAGATATAAGAAACTAATATAGCATAAAAACGGGATATGAACATCTGAAAGGCTTACCTTAAGAGAAGACCGACGATTCCGCCTGCCATAGATGACGTAATGGTTGCTACTGCAGATCTGTAAAATTGAGAACAAATATTTCGTCTGTCTGCCTTAATACTTGATAGAATATACAAACCAGAAAGGTAACATTTGTAAAGAAAATGCATAATGTTTCCCTTCAGATGGCCTAGCCTAACAAACTTAGCCTCTACCAGGCACCGCGGATCGCTGAAAAAATAGTAGGAATTGGCCGAAATAAAGGAATAATACCAGGGGAGTTAGCCGGCCAGAGAAGCTCCAATTCCGTGGGTCGCAAATTGGAGCTTCTCTGGCCGGCTAACTCCCCTGGTATTATTCCTTTATTTCGGTCAATTCCTACTATTTTTTCAGCGATCCGCGGTGCCTGGTAGAGGCTAAACAAACTACTGTTCTGTTTATTCTTACTCAAACACATTTATCTATGTATATGGTGACCAGCTCCTCCAACTCTGTCTGGCCACTTGCAATGAAATCCAACACCACAGGGTGTCTGCTACAGCACCAGTTACTATGGTGACAGCCGCCTGGTCTAGGTCATTGACCTTATTTGTTTGGAACGGAAGAAGCGGAAGAAGAAGAAGAAACAAAGCAAAAACAATATGATTTGAAATATGAAGCAAAGTTCGTTATTCACAACCAATTTTTTTAACAAGAGCCCATGTTTCGATGACCATTTGTTATCTTCATCAGGGTGATTATGACTAGTTTACTGTGCATTGGAGTTAGGTGTTAGTGGTTCACTGTGCACTGTGCACTGTGCATTAAAGCTAGGCGTTACTGGTTCACTGTGCACTGGAGTTAGGTGTTACTGGTTCACTGTGCACTATGCACTGAAGCTAGGCGTTACTGGTTCACTGTGCACTGAAGCTAGGGGTTACTGGTTCACTGTGCACTGGAGTTAGCTGTTGTACTAAATCGTACAGATTTACAGTATGGTAAAATCAGACTGTTTTATCGTATACAAAGGCCTGGATGTATACTTGGACCGAACCGTGGATGTGATATAGCGTAGAGATGCTGCTTTCATTTGCTTTAAGACCATAGAACGTTCGCCGAGGCTGTGCGTTTCCCTGATCGCCATTATTAAAAGACGGAATGCCCCATTTCCTGACTTGCCCCGAATGCGTCAGAAATATTTATCTTTGCCATCTAATCTTCCTAAGGCGCCTTGCAAGTTGCAATTAAGCTGTGCTGCCGAGGGAATAGCGAATGAACGTTTTGTTGTGTTAGCAGTTTTCCGTATGATAACAGGGACCCGGCTTTGATTTAAGAGTTGACATTAGTTCTGACCCGACTCTAGGGTATTCTTTAGGGAACAGAGTAGTTCTTCACTTCACTATTAATCCTAAATCTTATCTTAAGTTGGCTATATACATCGTTAAAGCGGTAGTCACTATTTACAAACGCAACCATGTTCAAATGATACACCGTCACGTAATGTGGTAACGATAACAGCAAACCAAGCTGCAAGCGATGCATGGCACAATAGATAAGATATGAAGGCTTGCTGGCGTTTGTAGAGGCAACACTTAAAGTTTCAAAGAGACTCCTTGCAAAATTTAAGGCGCAAACGTCTCTAAAGGTTCTATGAAATTCTCAGTAGACCGTTAGAAAGCACTGCACGAAATGTTGGATTTACCAATAGAAGTCAATGCCAGTAAAGTCGGGTAATGTTTACTTGGTGAACAGTACCTAATCTAATGTTTACTTTGTAAACAGTACCGGACTTTACAATGGTAGTAACATTCGAATCCGTTAATTTCGGACATTTTTTTATAAAATAAATGAAAGTAAATGGAATTAAAGGAAATTACCACACATGACTTTTATTTACTACAATTGTCAAGTCCGGTACTGTTTACAAAGAAAACGTACCCGACTTTATTGGCATTTACTACCATATTGGTAAATCCAACTTTTCGTGCAGTGAAGCTGTCTATGAATAGCTGGCATCCCATTCATGCGCTATTTTCGGCATTATTCAGTTGTAAACTCGCAAAGAATTTCCAAGTGCTGGGGTAAAATTAGATATCGATTTTTCTCACTCTCAGCGGAGGAGACCCTGACCTGCGAATGGTGCTGCATGGAAAATACGGCAGTCTTTTCTCGCCTTCCTTCAAATTGTATCTGACAATGTCCATATGTTAGTAGTGTGGCGTCTGGAAAGGGCTTTAAGGGTCAATATCATAGTCGACCAACAGTGCTTATTGGAAGAAAATTAAAATGTAAACAGGGAAATGCAATTTTTGCTAACTCATTAATGGATGGAATGTGTTTTTATTGATTGATTTTATATGATATATTTGAACCATTTTTACTTGAATAACTTCCCGTCGTCATTATCAACTTCCCATCATTTGTCAGGATGCACATCGCACTTTTGTTATGAGGGAACATTACGTCGATGAAGTCATTTTTTTATTATTCATCAACAAATAACAATACAGGACAGTGTGGCGCTGCACTCAAGTTATTAAACTTATTTAACAACGCCACAAAACAAAATACAATTAACATATAAACACAGTAAGTTGACATAACAGTACGCCGAAGTCCCACCACCCCAATACATCAAATAATACTAATGCTAACCAGCTTATAGATAAAGCTGATAGAACAAGGAGTCATTATCTTTTTTTAAATCGTAAAATGGTCGCCGCTGAAATTAAACAACGTGGGGTACACTGTCCCTTAGGGATGGCAGTCGTGATTACAGCGTGTTTCTTTTGCACGAGGAACGTCGTAACTAAACAACCTGCAGCTTTACAGCCATCAGGATTGAAACATTTCAGCTGGGTTTTCATAATCAAACGGCATTATTAACAACACTGAGAGACAAGTGCATTCTTAAAACGTGACATATGGAGCCTTGGAGTTAACGAGACCAATTTAAGTTACAGTATTTTATCAGTATCATTTAATATGTATGTACATGCTCATATCGTCAACAGCAACTCACGCGTTGCCTTTTTATTATTCTGACTACAGCACGTCTCCCTGAAAACAAATTGGATCAGATCTCCATGATGTGCTTTCTGCAGAAACATTTCTATTCTGATGGGACTTGAGGAAATTGTAAACTGTGTCTGTCGGATTCTAACGCCACTTATCAAGCGAAGCTTTTGAAAAGCCACCAATTTGTAACTGAATTGACAATGGCGAGCTGCAGTATTCTATTCGGTTTCTCCTACGCAACGCAACAGGATGGCACTCTCTATGAGATTCTATCAACAGTTAACGAGAGGATGTGACAACAGCCGTATGGCTAGACGTTCACCCAGTAAAGCAATCGGACCGTGGGGTGGTCATACATGTCGCTACCACATGTTCTTGTAATAGTCTTACACTGGTATAACCATTCTTACACGTCGATAGATTATTACACAGCACGAATACTTAGTACTTGGATTGACAAACGGTAGTAAATGCCAGTATGTAGTAAAGCCGGGCAGTGTTTACTATGTAAATGTACCTGGTTCTGCACATCTGCAACTCTTGCTTGAACTGGTAACACTGCACGAAAAAGTTGGATTAACCAATGGTATTAAATGCCAGTAAAGTCAGGTAATGTTCACTTTGTACACAGTACCGGACATAAAAGTAGTGAATTAAAGCCAAGTCCATTAATTTCTTTTAGTATCATTGTTAAGTCCAAAATCACCGGACTTGGTTTTTATATTTATTTTACTACCATTGTGAAGTGTGGTACTGTTTACAAAGTAAGCATTACCAGACTCTACTTAGTTTACTTAATGGTAGTTAACATTTACTACCATTGTTAAATCCACCTTTTCGTGCAGTGTTACCAGTTCAAGCAAGAGATGCAGATGCGCAGAACCAGATACATTTGTCTCAATATCAACCACTACCTAATGGTTTTGAAAAGTACTCATCAAGCAACACCAGGGGATCCGCAGCCCAAACATGGCTACCAGCACATCGACCAGTACCACAGACAGGGTGGGTCGATATTAAATGCTTTTCCTGTCAGTACTGTGGACTGGAACGTCAAATAAATGCTCCAATTTTGCTTAGATAACGGATTATTTAAAGGGGCATTATGTAACATTTTACAAGTACAAGTACAAGTAAGTATGTAACATTTTGCACCAAAAATTGAAATATTTCTATTTAAAAAAATCTTTTTGCGATTGTAATTTACTTCCACTTTTCAACATATGTATGTAATTATCTCACATTTCTGACATTTATGGTTGGCGCTAGAACAAACCACAAGAGGCGCACTTAGTTTGTGGCACCACCACAAAATACCAGAATGTAAACAAACATAGCTGACAGCTGTGTTTCCAACTTTTTAACACACTCATAAGGCATCATATTTTGGCACTTCCACTTCCTGAATGGCACTTATTTACAATGGAGTAGGGCTGATTCAACTTACTTTGTAAAGAAATGACCAGAAAATTTTTTATCGTCCTAATATTACATAATGCAGCTTTAAGTTATCGTTGTCTTACAAGGCCCAAGATAAATTTGTTGAGATAGATCCGGTAAACTACAGGCAAGAATGATCTTCTCCTTGGCGTGGCAACTGCCAAGAAATCCCCGTACTAAGCCTCCATTTACTGGGAAATGTAAGATTCATAGTGCT
Source organism: Branchiostoma floridae x Branchiostoma japonicum (assembly GCA_013266295.2). Taxonomy (NCBI): domain Eukaryota; kingdom Metazoa; phylum Chordata; class Leptocardii; order Amphioxiformes; family Branchiostomatidae; genus Branchiostoma; species Branchiostoma floridae x Branchiostoma japonicum. The sequence continues at coordinate 29,520,836 of CM023823.1, read as the reverse complement.
CCTATGTATTAGCCGTTTGCGTCCGTTCGACTGTCTCTGTTTCAGAAAATAAATTACAGTTATTAGGAGTCTCGTTTCTCATGTAAAATACTATTTGGTCTACCGAGGGTGATAATAAAGTCTTCTTTATCATGTACATGACAGACTGTGGGCGTTATTCAGACGATTGCAAACGTTCCAGACTGCCTTTTGTAGGGCCTAGGGGCTTACTGGTGGAAGATATTTTAATAAAAGTAATCTTCTCCTGTGCTAGCTGTAGTTTCTACCGAAAGGGCCCATTATGCTGTCCTGGTTATTCTAATAAGGTCACAATTCCCAGCCCGGGGTCCGGCCGGGCAGGTTCCAGGAACGAAGAGTACTAGTGTTTTATATAAAAGACAGTAAACACACAAAAAAGTTTAAAGAAAATAATCATGAGTACAATTTGAGTATATCTTGGATATGTTTACTTTTCGTTAACGGAAACAGCCAGACCAGACCCCGGTTTGAAAATGTGACCTAAGCATTAGCTCTAAAGGTTAGCCCAATGGTAGCTTTTTTTCCACAACTTTACTCGAAGTTGCTGTAATGGTAATGGCGCTTTGCAATGAATGCATCTGCAAGCAAACGTAAGTATAATTCCATAACATAGGTTTACACACGAATTTTCCAAGCAAGCTGTTTTCAATACGCGATTTTCAATCTCGGTGAATTTTTATTTTACTTAAAACCCATTCTGGTCGATCAATGCTTGTAAACCAATCAAATGCAAAACGTGTTGTGATAGATTAAAAGAGGCGATCTACCTCCTCCCTAACTGCTGCAGAAAAACGTGTCCTACATTCTTAATGCTCTTAATTAACAAATGATTTGCAAGAGGACCTGTCCTACATTCTTAATGTTCTTAATAACCAAAGGATTCGCAAGCGAACTTAAAATTGATGAGAGTTGTGTAAGCACCAATAAATGAAAATGTATAAAGGGCTTAACGTGCATTTCCTGGATGTATGGAATTTGATGATTCAAAGTTGTCAGAATACTTTGTTTTGGCAAGATCAATGTTATAAACCTTAAAGTAACATTACGAATTATAACATTTGTTGATTGATTAATTGATTCATCGTAAAATCCCAAGTACATGGAAGGGCCAAAGGGTCCTGAATTGTATACTTGCATTAAAAATTACACAACACAAATGAATAAGTTCACAGATAGGAACAATCACAGATACAAATGAATTGTCAAAGACATGTCTAATAACCAGTATCAGCCGTACATACAATAAGTAATCATATAATTAAATCAAGCGCAATGAAGCCATAAAGGGCCATCATGTAATATTTTGTAACAAAAATTTTAATATTTTGATTTTAAAAATCTTCATGTAATTGTAATTTACGTCCACTTTTCAACATATTTGTGGTTTATCTCACATTGCTCGGCACTAAAACAGCCCACACGAGGCGTACTTAGTTTGTGGTACCACCACAAACTACCAGAATGTAAACAAACATGACTGACAGCTGTATTTTCAGCTCTTAAACACACTCGTAAGACACCATATGTTGGAACCTCCCCTTCCTGAATGGCACCTATTTGCAATGGAGTAGGGTTGATTCAACTGACTTTGTGAAGAAATGACCACAAAATTTACTTTTTGTATCGTCCTAATTTTACATAATGCGGCTTTAATAAGTCATCTTGTTAATTGCAATATTGACTCTTCTACTCACAGCTGTTTGTGGGTGACTTAGTCTCACGCTCTATATCCGCAATTAGATCGAACTCTGCGAGGCATCAGTCAAGCAATTTCAAACAAATCAACAAGGCAGATCACGTCCTGATATGATAGTCTGATAACTATAAATGCCATTACTGGCGAGGATGTTATAGTAAGACTTATGGATGTGCCCGGAAATGTGTGGAATTTCCGCCCCACGGGAGTGAGACTAATGCTAGATGGATGGCTGCTTACCTGGCTGACAGTTTCCACTTGCCGCCGGTGATGCCAAAAGTGCTGCCGCAGTTAAACCCCAGCCAACCCCACCTGAACGGTTAAACAGGAAGTCAGTACGATTCAATACATTAGATCCTATAAATAAATTCAAGTACATTTTAAGTGGGGACAATCCATATAGTGTGCAAGTAGGAAAATATATTAAGGACTGTTTAAATCTTAGAGACTGTATGTTAGAGAATAGTTAAACCTGTTAGGTTGCCACTGATATATATTCTGTACGCAATTTCCCCCATACATATACTCTGTACGTGGAATGATTTTATCCATACATGTATTTAGTTTTGTTCGTAGTTGACCATACAAAAGTCCCTGTACTTTTTGTCGAGTCAATAAAGAATTGTGATTGTTAATGCAAACAAAATGCAACACGATAACTCCGCTGATTTATAATTCTTTATTAATTACTGATTATTTGATTGCAAGTACAAAGAGAACATTCTACAATATAAAATATAACCAGCAGTAACGATAATAAGTACAACCAAAAAGTTAACTCCTGAATCTACTGGGACGGAGGAAGACGAAGGATCACACTTTTTCATTAATCTGTGATTTCTCGGATGTTAAAAGAATGGTAGTTTCTTTTATCTGTAAACGTGTGAAACTTAGGCATCCTCCGCAGACTCCAAATCTAATGCGATAGGGCGAAAAAAACAAGGAAGCAAAAGAAACAAGATTACTACATTTTCAAATTTTGAGGTGATAAACCTTGTCAAACAAGAATTGAGGAGACAAAATATGATATGACAACCAACAGGTCTTTTATTCATGTATTCAAAAGTATTACCTGCCCATGTAGATGTGTATACATCTCTAAACTAGAAAAATTGTAGAAAAGAGCTTGTCATACATTTATGGGAGCTACTACACTGTTTATTCATATGCAATGGAGCACCTTAGATTGTCAACACTTGGCATCAAAAGCGAGCAATTGTACCTCAAGTTTGCTTCATCCCCGATTGTCTCTGAACCTATAGACTTTTACGACATATTTGCCCATTTTCGGCATGTTGACCACCGTGAGAAGGCAAAAAAAAATTGTATTTTTTCGAAATCAGGCGAAAATAAATGCGCGCGCTGATGTCATCCATAAAAATAACTTGCTTTGACCTATAAGAAACCCATAGATACTATATTATTCGAAACATTCAACAGATATGTAAACCTGATACGCTAAACCTGATGCGCTAAACGCCGACTCACAAAACCAAGGCTGTTCTTCCACCAGAGAAACATTCCTCACATCTATCGACCCTCACATCATAACTCGGCCCGTAGCTACGATATGAATTATTAAACGGTCCTCTTATGTCCTTTATGGTTATCTTTTTAGTGAGTAGGGCATGTTATTACCAGCAGGTGTTAGAATTACAAGAGGCATCGGCAAAGATCAAGCACTACCTTTTCTGAGCTTATATGCGTTTAAAGCCTACATGGGAAAAAATGGGTAAAAAAAGGTAAAGGTAGTCCCATAGCCTTTTTTTGAGGCCGTAGGGGCAGTCGGTTAATAAACCAACCCTCTCCTTCCACCACCTTTTACCTCCCCAAGCGAAGTTTAGACGGTAGGGGCAGTGGGTTGTTGATCCACTCTGTCAGGGGCACGGGATTGTAAGGCGGAGCCCATCCCTCTCCTTCCACCGCCTTTAACCTCCCCAACCGACGTTTAGACAGTAGGGCAGTGCGTTGTTAATCAACTGTGTCAAGGGCACGATATTGGAAGGTGGAGCCCATCCCTCTCCTTCCACCGCCTTTTACCTCCTAACCGAAGTTAGGTACCCAATTTACACATGGATGGAGTAAGGAAAGTCGTGCAAGGTGCTTTTCCCAAGGGCACAAGATCGGTGACATGGCAGGATTCGAACTGAGGACTAAGGGTTCTGGGCCAAACACTCTGCAGTCGCCACACGGCCCCACAAACCCCAGAACGTTGGGTAAAAACCCTCGAAAAATGTTCAACTTTACCAACTTACTTATCTTCCACTTTGTAAGCGATGCTGAAGACGATACCCAACCAAATTAGACATAAACTCTCCTTCCTTCTTGTATTGCCAACGCAACAGACGTAGCCGTTTTCGAGAAACTGCAAATTAGAGTCAAACTGGTAATTGCGTTGCAATGTAAATAAAGAAATAGATAAGAAAAAGCAATGAGGAACTTTCTCCCCTACATAATCAGCTGTAAAAACGTTATCATGGTTATTGTTACAAGCCAGTAAAATGGAGAAAGCCTTCGATGCTATTTGTTTAACATGAAAACGATAAAGTCAGACATAGCCGAATATGGCCTTCCGACCACTGCCAAACTCCCTCCAACCATGGTTAGGAGTAGGTCGGGAGCAAGGTTGGCAGGGTCGGCTGGTGTTCGGCCATGTCGACCACTGTTCGGCTGCGTCAGCCGCATGTTAAAAAATATCATTCGGCTGTTCACGGGAGATTCGGCCATGGTTGGATGGTTGTTGGCTGGTGTTCGGAAGTAGGACGGGGCGTGGGTGGCAGTCAAATTTGACCCAAAATCGTGGCCTAAATCTGGTCATCATGACTTCTCCCGATATTCAGCCAACCTTGGTCAGCTGGCCGAGGGAAGATTCTGAATGTGTGACTAGGGCTTAAGACAGCATTCCGGTATGTCTAAGATTGGTCACTGTTGCTTAAGTGTTAACATAAGTGTTATCCAAAGGAATTAGCAGCTTCAGAAAGTGCGACCCTTATCATCAAGATGGTTTGTAGCTGATTTAGTCTGAACAGAACGAAAACCACAGTCTGTATATCTGGATCCCACAGCCGCTCGGAAATCTACATTTAAATGACGTGCATTTGCCCTTCGACTTTTCTTCGTAAGTACTAGTAGTTACGGCTGGCTCACATATGCCACAAAACGTCCGACGAGCTGCACCAACGAAACACTATTTGTTGAATATGCGATCTCAGTGTATTTAAAGGTCCTGGACCGTTGTAAACATGCACTTGTCTCTTCGAATTCAGACATGCAATAAAATTGAACTCTTGCAGACTGTTAAGCCAAAATACAGCCTTATATATAACTAAGGATATGGTGAAATGTGAATTTTTACTACAAATGGAAAAGTAAGCTTCTTCATGCATGATACTTTTTTTTAACTTTGGAAAACAAATTTTCAAGTTGAAATGTTGACTAACGTTTATACGTTCAGAGGTCCATATTTGTCAGTTTTTGCTTGTATTTTTTCATTCCTGTTATTTCTTTGTGTATATACACTGACTTTAAATGTATACAGATACATTTTCTTTGTGTACAGTATCAACAAGGCTTACCATAGCATGAACATCCCCAGCAGTGCGTTGGTGGGACATGCCATTGTCTTCAGGGGGTCCTTTTTGTCAAACCTCTTGTACCTGGGTCCCAGCATCAGCGTAGCCACCAGGCTGACGGTCCCTCCCACCAGGTGGACCGGTCCGGCCCCCGCGATATCCACCGACCCGAGCTTCCTGAGCCAGCCGCGCGAGTCCCAGACCCAGTGCGCCGGGAAACAGAAGATGAGCGTGTTCAGCATACAGAAGAGGATGTATGCCATCAGGTTGGTCCGTTCCGCCATGGCGCCCGACACGATGGTGGTGGCCGTGGTCGCGAAGGACATCTGGAAGAAGAATCGGGAGAAGATCCAGCCCATGTTTGCCTCGTCGGCATCCACGAAGAACTGTCCGATGCCACAGAAGGAGTTGGATAGAGGACTCTCCCCGAAGCTGAAGGCGTAGCCGAAGATCCAGTAGGTCAGCCCGCCGAAGAGGACGTCCGACGCGTTCTTGACCATGATGTTCACTTCGTTTTTGGTGGAGACGCTGCCGCTCTCGAGGAGACCGAACCCTGAAGAGAGGGGGAAAAGCGACAGGTTAAGAAATGAGAGAGGCTCCAATAAGAACATTTTGAATATGAATGAAAGACTTGATCCTTGCTTGTCACACATAGCTGCATATGGCCTCCCGAACACTTGCCGACCCCCCGAAATTCTCCATCCCGGACATGTCCATGTATTTTTTGCCTCGATTTCTTTCCCAAAATTTTTCACGTTTGCAGTTCTTCTAGTGACATAGTGGTTGTGTAAAGAAGTTCGTGAGATGTACTCTAATAGAGACATTTATCGGAGCAAATTTTGCCACTCAAAGGAAGTAATAGAATTTCAAAGAATTTCTAATGGAGCATGCCCCCGGACCCCTCTAGATTGGTCATGCCGGCGCTTCAAAACGGTACAAATTCATCCACCCCCTCCCCCCCAAAAAAAAGTTAAAAAGATTTAAAAAATGGAAATTTACTGCCGCCGCCTCTGCAGCTGTTCATTTGAACAATTCATCCTTATTATCTGCCCGACTAAGATAGCTACTACATTTCACACGGAACATCACAATGTTGTAGGCTGTCTTTTATGGGCACATTATGGTCTCCGGTATCGATCGGACGTGAACATTCCGATGGTAATGTGCATCAGTTGCTCCCGAGTTGTACATGTACATCGTTAGGCCCCCATTCAACTAGGACGGCGCTCTCACCGCGCTCTCTCTGCGACCTGAAATTGGCCGGAGCGGAGAACATTGACCATATTTGGATTCGTTTACACGCTTGATTTCATAATTTGAATATGATGCAGGATATACAAAATTAACTTAGAAAAAAAAACACAAAACGTAAGAAAAAATTCGTTCTTTATTTCCGTAATTCGTTGAGTGATCTGTGAAATCTTTGGTCCCCCATCAAAGTAGCTGACATTTGACTTTTTGGTCGCGCAGAGAGCGCAGAAAGGTCGCCGGAGAGATTCCACTTGAGCACGTTTTTCTTGGAGTTCGGCGCTTTCTCCGCGCTCTGGCCAATTTCAGGTCGCAGTGTGAGCGCGACGAGAGCGCCGTCAAGTGGAATGGGGGTATTACCGTAGGAAATGGCTTGTTGCGGATTATGCCGAGTAACTTTGTGATGCTATCATGTAGGAAACTGTTAACAAGAAGATATGTCTCTTCATTGCTCGAAGGAACAAGAATTCGGAGACCTCATACCTCCATGAAATAGAGATTTAAAATGACATTGTGTTTTTGCTGTTGTTGTTTTTGGCTGTGAAATGTTATGATTAGCATAATCTGGTTTGATATATGATTTTCTCAATTCAAACATATATTTTACATGTGCAAGTTATATTCTTTGACAAGTGTTTCATTTCAACATTTTATTATTAATTATGCAAATGCCTTTGCCACACACACAGACACACACACACACACACACACACAGATACACACAGGCCAAAAATAATATCTCCATTTGTCATGGAGGTAATAATCATTGTGAGGGTCTTTCAAAGTTTGACAACAAAAGGCAATAAAGAGTGTTGTTTCAGAGCCTAAAATATCAAAATTTTTCGGGGGAGCATGTCCCAAGACCCCCCAAAATTTGTCGCAAATTTGGTCATCAATATCTCCAATAGAGCTGTACAAATCGCCTCCATGGAGATAGCTCCTTGAAGCGATTAGCGCAGCCCCTTCTCAATATCTCGCCTCCTCCAAAGGAAATTTTTGCACGGCCGCCTCTGATTCGCAAATAGATTTTGAAAGTTATGATGAGCTATGATTAGGCTACCTCTTCCGTGTAGGTTTATATTGCATAATATAGGAATGGTTTACATTTTCAAACTCATATCTAAAATGACGACCAACAAAATTGGTCTTCCAAACGTAATGTGGTAAAACATCTTCCAAATCATTCCCGATATAATGAACTGCGCGACGTGTCAGTGCGGTTCGCCAGGAAACCATTTTAGTAATCCACCTAATATGAGATAACGGGTTGGTCTGACAGTTTGAGGCCAGATGGTCCAAAATGGGCCACTTTTGTAATGACCCCTTCTCTGACTTTAATAATCCTGGACTAGGGTGTAAACGCTAAGGGCGAGAGGACGAATTCTGTCTTTTAAGATCGATAAATAGGAAGTCGTGTACAATTATAACACCTTACGTTGTCAACCCATGTCCTGCTGGCAATTCTGTACATTGCATGCTCCCTGTCCTGGGGATCTTAAACCTCTTGGAATAGGGGTGCTGATTTTGTTTTCCTAGTCTATAAGTCCTGAAAACAAGATCATTAAAGGCACCCAAAGTGATTTCAGGGTAGTAAAACTTGGGATTTTCAAAGTCAATTTTCTGGTCATTTTGTAATTAAGTAAGTTTAATTAACTCTATCACATAGCATACTGATATCTGTGAGGCAAAATGCGATGTCGCTGATGTAAAATGGTTACTTGTTTTATATTGTAGGCTGGTACTAGCTTTTTGTTTGGTGGACTCCTCACGTAGCTTGTTTTTGGTCTATTTCAAACACTGCAGGTATAAAGAAAAATGACGAAAATGGCAGTTTCAGACAGATTTTTCTTATCCATAATATTGTTTGCATTGCCGCTCTGAAACTGTACTGGATGCCTTTAAACGACGTTAAACATAATTATATTCAAGATGAATTTGACAACTTGTTTCCATACTACGTTTGTAGATCAGTCTATATCTATCTATTTATTTATTTATTTATTTATCTATTTATTAATCTCAAGACGGCTGGGTGACCCCATTCAGCCTACAATGGCTGTTTTCCAAGGGGGTCCAGCTTGTTACAGGACAATGTTATATACAGTAAAACAGAGGAGGACAACATACAGTAAACATATAAAAACAGAAAAGTCCAATGCGTCGAAAACAAAATCATTATCTGATACGCAAGGTCCTAACCGTTCCATGGTCAATAGGTGCACACTTGTACATGTAAAAAAAAATAATCGCATTTGCAGCTTTTTCTATGTTAGAATCAAACATTTCGGTTTTGTTCTCTCCTCAATCTATCGAACGTGTCGTTGGCAAGTCTTGTTATACGTTAGTATGAATAAGTGGTATATGTTGTAACCAGTCTGTTGAATGAAATCCCAAGAACTAAGGGAGCTCGCAAGAAACAAAGCACAGTGGAAGAAGATGAAGAAACTAAAACTAAATGCAGCTGCAGGACGTTTCCACGACTGCAGATGCAGAACACGGTGGATAAATATGAGTCTGTTTAATGATATATAAGCCTTGTGACTATGGAAAGGGCATCCTCCGGTCTGGTTGAATCCTTTAGTCTCCAGCAAGACGCAATCATTTTTCCCTAGTTGACGAGATGTGCAATCACATCATGTAGTGACTTGATGGATGACACAGTTTACAACTCAAACCTGTAATGTTGGGCCGATTTCGCAACAGGGAGGTCGTCTTTCATCCTGATATTTCCATTAGAAGGTCGATAGTAAAATTACATGGCCCATCTTCAGAGACCCAATTCCCATAATTATGTTATTGACAGGAGACCTAGAAGCTTCTATGTGTGTGCGTGTGTTCTTCTGAACAACTTCATTTTATTGACACACGTTCACATAATATAGAAATACAGCAGACAAGAATACAAATACATGAATCACACAAGATTTCAGTGGCAATCTAGAAAGAGTTCTATTATGACAATCTTCCCAAACGCGTTCCTACCATCTAGATGTTACGTGCCCCAAAACCGCAGCTAAAGTATGGCAGAACGTTCATTCAAAACAGTAGTATTACCATCGTGTGTGGCTATTTCACTCACCATTAGTAAGCAAAAGACATTATTCCTGTGCCTACCTGATTGCATTGTAAACGTGATGAAGGCGCTTGTGAGAATCCATGTCGCGTCGTCCGACCCCGTGTTGTGGTCCGGGGGTGAAGAGGCCGGGCACTCCGTGCCGTTACAAGGCGCGGGGGTAACGAAGGTGTCGTTCATCTTCCAATGTTTCTGACGGAGTCGCGATATATTTATTTCTACACGGTCTTACATCCTTGGCATTGTTGTATCACCGTTGAAATTGGTAAGGCTGGCATCCAGGGGGCGCGCTTGTTGAAAACAAGACTGGTGTAGCGAGACTGCTTGGGCAGCAGATCTCTCCAACCCCGCTAGCGAAGGACATGGTAGCCCGCCAGGTGTCTCACAGAATAACAACGGTCTTCTTGTTGACGTATAGCACTTAAAGAATCAAAAACAGAAGTGGCTGGAGTCAATCCAAGTGCGTCATTGTTGCCCGGAAGAACGGCTGAAGTGGTTGAAAGAGCCTCAGCCAAAGATAAGGACTGCCGTGAGCATCCAAAGCGCTCAACAGCAGAGAATCTGCCTAGGGGATCTCACTCGCATTTCACTCCATACCTGTGATGTCTTCGAGAACGACTGGAAGGTACTAACAAAATCAGATGAAACACAGCTGACAGCCTCCCTCGTAATGTTGACTCATGAACAGGCACTGGTGCAACAGTTACCTCTCTGTTGTTCTAACCATCCAAATCTCTCCTGTTCTCTCCTGGTTTTAGACAGACAGACAGGCTAAATCATACAGCGAGGATGTAAGCCTTCCTTTCAACTCCGCCGCTGTTTTTTGATGTCCCATTAGGGACTGTACAGATGAAGCCGTCCGCGATGAGCTACGACCTACACGCTCGCACGCTGGAAAGCATATTCTGAACGTGCTGGCACGGTGTCAATCATACCAAAGAGGCCGCCTGGACTGATGACGGTCGATTTGCAATATCTTGCGTGGGGGAGGACTCGCGTACAGCATTACATGAATCACGCTTATGGGACCCGTCAGAACGTGATAAAACTCAGCTGTTGCATTCCAAAACGCGTTATTTCAAAACATGTTTTGGAATGGAACATATTTTGGAATACAGATGCAGTCCACTTCGTAGTATTCCAAATCATGGTTTGAAATGGAACACGTTTTGGAATGCAACATTACCTGAGAATCATAATTATGTTTTGCTGAATTAGGTTAAAGTGAATGAACGAAGAGGTAGGTTGGCATTGTCAAATATATAGCTAGTGTCTTATGCATTTCTCATAAAGCCTTTTCAATAGGGTGAACCATAACTTTTAATGCATAATTTGGCAGAGAGGTGATACTTAGCGAGTTGACTTCCCGTATCCAACTAAAGGACTGGATTTCATGACTTTTAATCTTTAGCATTAAAGATAACTATTGAAGCTGTGTGAGTACCTATCGGATAAGGCTTGTTAATCTCATGATGGTTGATTGGACCACTGTGTGAAATTGGCCAATAGATCGTAGGACTTAAGGCATCCAGGTAAGATTTGGTGTCATCGCTGGAAATCTCACAAGCAGCTACAAGACTAGTTTGGCGTCTTCCGATAAGAGAACATCTGTCATGCTACATCATTCTTGGAAACCAATGATTGCGGAGGGGACGGGGTGTAATAAAAGTCGTATCTCAGGGGAAATGATGTCCCAACCTATCTCCATCGTTATTTGAATCATTGAACATTTGCCCGAGTGGTTTTAGATCTTCTTGTCTGAAGAAGCTCAGTTTGCTAAGATTGAAGATTGAAGGCAACTAGCTGAGTGTTTACATCAAATCTATCAACCCAAACAAGACAAAATGGTCTGTAAGTTACACCATTAACGGTAACAATACTTACTGGTGATGTTCTAAGGTATGCTTAATTGTTAAGATTGAAGATTGAAGGCAACTGCCTTTTCATTTCAAATCTGTCAACCTTTTATGACACCAAACTAGGCAAATTGGTCTATGCGTTACAAACATTGAAAACAAAAGAAATATTAAGAATAATGCTTTGCTCAAGATGTATATAATTCGAAGGCTTGTTAATCTACTTTTTTTTATTAAAAACATACAATGACAAGACGTGGTGGCGACACACTCAAGTTACAGTTATTTTCATGTCGCCACCAGACAATACGTAATACAAGCAAGCAAAGCACGATAAAAAGCCCCAATAATTAATCAATGAACAGGTGACACAAATATATAAATACTGACAGGATTGATCAATATGTTACAAAAAACGATTTTATACTAACATAAATGTCTGTACATGTGATAGTATATGAGTATTGTACATTGTTGACAGAAAAGAAAAAACTCTTAAAAGTAAATGTACCAGAATATCATCTGAAAGGTCATCCAAGTCAGTAGTAAAGCCGATCAGTGTTTTCAAGTTGCCAAAAAGGGTATTTCTACTGTTGGTTAATTGGACCTCTGTGGTGTGTTAAGTTGGCCGATATATCGTAGGTGTAAAGACATCAAAATCCGGGTAAGAACCGGTGTCATCGCCAGAAATCCAAAAGCAGCTACAAGACTTGTTTGGCGTCTTCTGAAAACGGTAAGATCTGTCATGCTACATCATTCTTGGAAACGGATAATTGCCGAGAGGGGGAGGATGTAATGTAAGTCACATCTCGTGGGAAATTATATTCGAACTTATCTCCATCGTTATATGAATTATTGAACCCTTACCAGTGATTTTAAGATTTTCTTGTCTGGAGAAGCTCAGTTTGATGAGATTGAAGATTGAGAGCAACAGCACGTCGGCAGAACGTACTGCGCCTGCGCAAAACCCTGATTTTTCACGTTTTTCGTTGGATGTTTGGTCAACGTTGCATCAAAGTTTTGCCTGTTGCAGATGATATATTTTCCTATACAACATCTGAGAACTACAGACAGGCTGTCAACCTTATATGCTCTAATACAACCTTATATGAGACGTTCTACCGAAGTGCTATGCACAATACATTACGGGATTCACGCAGGTGCAGTACGTTCTGCCGACGTGTTAAAGGCAACTACCTGTTTACTTTAAATCTGTCTACCATCAGGACACCAAACTAGACAAAATGGTCTGTAAGTCACAACATTAACAGTAACAGTAATTACTGCTGACTTACTGTCCCTGAAAAAGACTTATTAAGGATTAAGCTTTGCTCCAAGATGCGTATGCCTCCTAAAATGTACTCATACTACCATCATTATCATATCGACCGTTGTCATATCATTATCATATAATTATCATATCGACCGTTGGTCGGGGTAACCGCCCCAAACACAGGACCACCATTCAACGTCCTATCCGAAGCTAGGTACTCATTTTCACCTGAGTGAAGTGAAGAAAGTCTTTAAAAGTGTCTTTCCCAAGAGGCACAAGATCAGTGATATGCCAGGATTCGAGCTCAGGACCTCTTGGTTCTGAGCCAAACACTCTGCCGGTACGCCTCAAGACTTCAATTGTACTATACGCTCTGATTTCTTCGAAGAATCTTATTTTCCGTGAAATATGTCCCGCATGCAATGATCCACGAAATAAGCAAGACGCTCATGATGAACTCAAGATCGATTTCTTCCGGGAATTACAAGACGTCTTAAAGTAGAGTGAAGATGGGGAAGAACTCAAGCAATAAGTCACAACCGATTAGCAATACTTCTAAGTAGAAGCGGATTATTTTGAAAAATGTCAAACTTTATTGCACAACAATATTGTAACAGGTACAATGTATGGCAAGTTCTTGAGCAGTAATAATATTAAGACTAATATCTCCGCTATTGGCATTGCCTATAACAATACTAAGGAGTTCTATATATAACTGAAGGCTAAAATCTACGCTATTTATATGAGTAATATATTTTCTAATTGTACACAAATCTATCGCAAAGATTGTTGCCATCGCAAAAACCTATCAAAACATCGTAGAACTTGCAAATAAGCCCCCCCCCCCTAAAAAAAACGCCGACCGCGCCGGGAAAAATCAGCCCTACCTCCCCCCCTCCCCCCGTGTAAAACGCCTGCAAAGGAGGCTAAATCTATTGTATCTTAAATTTATCGTATGTACGTGACTTTAATAATTTTGATTATTTGTGCATGATACAGGACCCCACTGAAAAGCACTGTTGTCACTGAGTGGACGACTCTGTATAAATATGACGGAAATAAATAAATAAATAGATAGATAGATAAATAAATAGTAAATAAATAGTATTAGCAGAGGCTAAAAGTAGTGCTGTGTACCTAAACTCACGTTAACGTTCAGGTCCGGATTCAAGTCCAGAGGTTTAGGTTCAGTTTCAGACTTGTAAGTCCGGACCTAAACCCACAGTTTATACAAAATTGCATGTTGGCAACCTTGCAATGCTGTCTGGGCGAAACTCTGGCCACATAACATTGAGGCCGACACTTGACAATGCCCAATGGCAATGTTTTCTTCATTTTGCCGCACAGATTTTGCAATCTATGAAAGGTCTTATGTGGTTCGGAACCAAATGGGGTATGTGACATGTTTTTTTTTTCCATCCAAGTCCGGAATTGGTTCCTGCAATTCAGGTTTTTTTTGGACTTGACCACCTTGACCACCTAAACGTTTTTACAAGTCCAGAACTGTGTCCAGCGAACCGGTACACAGCATTAGCTAAAACTGAGGAGGTGTTGCATACGGAGTGAGTCAGTGGGTACGGCAGGGGTAAATAGATTTCCACGCTCTCCTGCAGAAAATTGTTGCAGGTTTAGTGGTCTCATCATCAGGTTATCGACCCACTTGCGACTGAAGAACGCCCACTTTGACAGGCAGTATCCATTAGAGTGGAGACGATTCGATTTCTACATGCAGCTGGTGGTGATTATCTTCTTCGTAATTTAGTCGTCACATACTCTACTCAGAATACCAATGAATCAAACGGTCGACCAATTACCAAATCTTACATGATCATACGAAAAAGATTTCATCAGGTTGGTAGAACATAGGATATTGGGATTTTCTAATACACAACCAGGCATTCTTCCTACCTTGCTTAGACATCGAAACAAAGCAAGGTATTAAGAATCCCTGGTTGTGTACAAGAAAATACCAATATCTTACATGTCTTATATATTCACATTGGCCAATATATCTCTAACGCTTTACGTGAAAGAAATCGTATCATTTTTCTTATCAATATCACAAAGCTTTGAAAATTACACTAGAGTTACCGATGATAAGATATGATAATTCAACTGGAAGGTCTGGATGAATAAGAGCATGGCTGATTTTCTGTTTGTACATCAGAACTGTGAGAAGTCCGTTCGAAATGCCAAGGTTGTCAATACATATCCTCTACAAATATGGGGGCCCTTTGGGTAGTATAACAGGCATGCTGTACGGTAAGTGACTTTACTCTCAGCAGAAAGTGCGAATATTGAAAACTCCTGGGACTTTGGTTGAGGCTGTTCTGCGAAGGTGTCAGAAAGGTTGCAACTTGGAGCGAGCCCTAATGGTTAGAGCTAGAGAGAGACTTGGGGTGATCCCTTAAGGGTTAGGGTTGCGACATGGGGCGAATCCTTGAGGGTTAGCGTTAGGATTGATTATATGGATGACATCCTCTGGGAACCTTAAAACTGATGCGACGTGCGAACCCTCAAAAAATGTTTGGCCAAAACATTTGTCTTCATTATGAATTTTAAGTGGTCAGGAAGGTAAAATAAATGACTCAAAACACAGTCTGAGAGTATTGTATACCGAACAATAGATTTTTTCACTTTTGTTCTTTTACATATTTTTTTCAGACTTTGGCATTGACTTTGGCATTTTACGACATTAGTATCCGTTTTCCGATTTTTTTCTACAATATGCACATATTTGCTCATTTTGCAGCTGCTTTGTATGATTTACAGTATGATTTTAAACCTTTTTTTCTTGGAAACGGACGAAAATTGATGAGCGCGCGGATGTCATCCATATATTCAAATCAACGCGGCCTTAGGAGGCATTTTGCATTTCACGATGAGTAGCAATTCTGGTAGACTGCACAATATTCGGCTACTCTGCCCCTGCTCACAACATGATTCTTTCTCTGATACCTATTGAAAACATATTCCTCTATACACAAGGGGGTATTTTGTGGATACATATAATCACCAAGGAAACGGGTTAGTCTTAATTATTTAAGACCTACCGATTATTACTTTATTGTTTAGCCTTTTCAGTAAAATTTGTTATCATATAGCCTTAGAAAAGAAGATAATGTGTGGTTTCAACGTGGCGACATTGCTCTAACGTAAGGTGGGTGGTCTGAGGGCAAGTCTCTGTATCCCCTGCACACAAACGCAGACGTAAGCTGAGAAAACATACAAACACACACACACATGTTCACATACAGACACACACACATATATTCGCATAAACACACACACATACATACATACATACATACATACATATAAACACACGCACACAAACACACGCACACACACACACACACACACACACATAAACACACATACACAACTATATACACACATATACATACATACACACACACACATGCACACACAAACAAACACACACACACAGACACATGCACACAAAACACACCTACGCACACACACACACATGCACACACACACAAACAAACAAACAAACACACACACACACACACACACACACAGATACAAGCAAACTCCTATTACACCAGACCTTCCATTGGATGAAAAGTTGCCCATGATGGAAAAGCTAACGCGGTGAAACGGTATTACCTTCGCCCACGCCAGGCAGTAACTAGTAACGAATGCCTGGGATTTAGAAACCATGCATGTCTGAAATGGAATAAGCCCTTTCTCTTTCTTCCAGTTCAAACCTAATCTAATTCAAAGGCAAGAAACGTGGTCTGAACACATGCTGAGGCAGATAAAGATCTTGAGAAGCGCTGATGAGACGTATTGTAGTTGTCTAATGGGATTTTCTCTTATGAGAAAAGGAGTATGTCTCCCTCTGGGCATTTCGTAACCATATACAATGCTGACTAGCTAGGTGGAACATACCTTATCCGCTATCCGTTAACACTATGGGCTATGTTTGCATTTCTTTTATCAAGAGTAACTACCACATTGTGCTGATACAATACTGTATCTATATCCCATGCCTGTAGACTGCATTCTGCTTCAACAATCCTATCGACAAGAGCGTTGTTCAGATGTCTGAAGGCAGTCATCAATCAACAATGTTCCTGGGCACACAGCGTCGGTATTTGTTATGTAAAGCCCTATGTAAAACATTCAGAACCTTCCCCCGAACACCAGCCAGCCAACCACCAGACAACCATGGCTGAACCTCCTGTCCACATCTGAACGTTTTTAACATTGTGAAACATTCGGCTAGCGCAGCAGAACAGTAGCCGACCTCGCCGAACACCAGGCCGAACTTACTCTCGATCTACTCCTAACCATGGTTGGGGGGGGGGGGGTTCAGCAGTGTTCGGGAGCTCATATTCGGCAATGTGTGCCAGGGGCTTAAGGAAGATGCAAAGCTGACAATGTAGGGTTGTCAACACATGTACATCTACTTTATATAATCTTTTCTCCTTCGCGTATCTTTTACTTTGCAAAAGCAGTTTGGCTAATACAGATTGAACGGGTTGTATTAATGTTCTAACTGATCACATCAAATGTTTAATACTGTTATCCCCTGGAAAATATCGTGCAAGCTTATGGATGATCGTTGACTCGTGCCCTCAGGAAATCCATCAGAATCGAACTTACGTCCGTAAAACTACTGATCCAATAATCGGTGAAAGTCCACAGCTAGTGCCTTAGGCGTCAATCGCTGCCACTCTTTCTACATTACATTTTCCCAATACTTTCAATATAGCCGCAAGCGAGGTGAAACCAGGATTAAATATATAGGATTGGCGATGGAATCACGGATCTGCGTTAAGTTGCTGTCACATTGTTTTGGTACATAATTGCTTCTTGCTTGGCTGCTTTTATTGGATTTAAGCAACGTCAGGACAATATATCTATTTTCCGACGGCTGGCAGAGATGACATGAATGTTATTGAAATGGCACGTGGTAGGGTAGGGCTGTACTAAGTGTACATCACTGCCATCAGTTGACATGAACGTGCTTAAGGCCAGAAGGACGAAGATGTATAAAGGCGGACCAAAATTGGTGATAGCTTTGCCAGAGACACTACTTAACCAATCGATACTAGCCGTCAAAATTAGTCCACTTTCTACCGTCAGCCACGTCTATCGTGCGGTTTTTATGTTAACTTTCGCAGAAGGAAAACATATTGTTTTTGCTCTGTTTCTTCTTCTTCTCCAAAGAAAAAAAAGGCCAACTACGTAGACCAGACGGCTGTTGCCATGGCAACTAGTGATGTAGCAGAAACTCTGTGGTGTTGGATTAATAGTACCTTATCTAGCGAGTTGCAGGGCAGACTTGGAAGTGCTGGTCACCATATACTAGTATATGAATGTTAGAGCATTAGTTATTTGAGCGAGACCATTCCTATGTGAAGGTAAACATTATGCATTTACTTTCTTAGAATTCAAAACCTCAAATTTCTAATTTTATGATATATCGTCTTGGCAAAGTCATTCGCATTTTATTGCCTTGTTTGTCGTGTAGAAGCTGCCCATTTCAAACGCACTAGAGCAAATATTAGACTGTACCTATTGTCTGGAAGCAGTTTTTTTTTAAACAGAAGAGATGACAAAGTAGGCATCAGTCATGACAACGTTCAGTTTCCAGACAAAATGTCACAGCCAGTGTTAATTTTGGTATATAGATCCGAGTATTAGAGCAATATGTCAATGACAAGTACTGCGGGTGTATATATATTGATCGGTCACTTGTCTTTTATTTGATTAGATCACTTAATTATGTACAACTGCCATATTGGTTATATAACACTCCTTTTCATTGACGTCATTATTCAAACGATTCATGCCAAGCCCCTTTGATAAAACCCCATAAGCAGAAGTACCTTATACTCAAGACAAGTGATCTTTCTGGTCCAAACAACAAGTAACGCCTACTCTTGGCCTTTGGAAATTAACATTTCGAGCTTTCTTTGCGGTTAACTTTCAAGAATGTACAGTCAGTCCGTGCTGATATTTGGCAACTCAATACTTACTTGTAAATTTCAGGCACGTCTGCTATAAGGGCACTGAAGTGTACATCATGTAATGAATCAAACGTGTAGAGTTCATCAGTATGTCTTACAAACACAGGACCATATTCCTGAGAGTCCTTCTAACATTTGCTTCCCCTCCACTGCGCGAAAAGTTTACCAATGGTAGTAAATGCCAGTAGAGTCGGGTAATGTTTACTTTGTAAACACTACTAGACTTAACAATGGCAGTAAATAAAAGTCAAGGCCGTTAATGTCATTTACTACCATTGTTAAGTTGAAAATTACCGGACAGAGTAAACATTACCCGACTTTACTAGCATTTACTACCATTGGTAAATCTAACTTTCCGTGCAGTGCACGTTACGTGTCTGTGAACCAATTTACACTATATATGACATGTAAAACTACATATATCAGGCTAGAATTGTTGTAAAAGCTGTTTCTGTACTATGATGTTGCTTTTCATGCCTACAAGAAGCCATTCTTTGGCAGCCATCCATCTAGATTACTGTACGTTCGCATCACAGGAAAATCAGCACGAAGGAGAGATACCAGCCTCACAGTGATTTTAAAATTGTTTTGCCTTGTGCTCCGTAAGACTAAGAGTTGTTGTACTGTGATTTTCGCTTTCCATGCCTACAAGAAGCCATCCATTGGCGGCCGTCCATCTAGATTACTGTACGCTCGCATCAGAGGAAAATCAGCACCAATGAGAGATACTAGTCTCCCAGGGAATTACTTTACATCTTGGAACTTGTTTTGCTTTGTGCTCCGTAAGAGCTCTTAAATCCTTTACAGCAGTTCACTTTGCCATAAAAGAGAACATATGGTCCCAATTAGAAGAGGACACTAAGGCGTTTCTTTGCATACTAATCGGATGACTTGACGTGCGTAGAGTTACGTCTGGGTAGAAAGTCTGGGTGCTCTCTGTAAAATTTCCGTGAAATTTACTATACGAAAAGTTGAAAGTAGAAATGTATTGTGAATACAACATTGGACGTACAAATTATCAGCTACTTCGAAATATGTCAAAATTTCCCCACAAATATAGGAAAAATGCAGTATCATATGATATTCATTTGTTCTGACTGACAAATTCAAAAGGCGTAACTAAGATCTACATATGTGGGCGTATTTTTCTTGTTATAACCTGGGCTTGTACGTATCTTAATTTTTTAGCCCTAACTTTCTTTTGTACAATTTCATGATATAAGCAAATGGTGTTGTCTAGCTACACCATACTAGTGTCCCAATATCGTGTCGTTTTGGTACCAGACAAATACATGCAGACTTGAAATTGGATAATTTTTCATCGTGACGTTCCCTTTGCAGCATATTGCCAATTATATTCGTTTCTTTCTTCCATGTATCTTTATTATTGACTTATCTCGTACCAGTGGGGAAGCCAAAAACCACGTTCCTCCTCTCTCTGGACACATTTTGTCCTCCAAGATTTCTCCTTGAAGACTTTAATATTTGAAACTTGCAGCCTTGGCAGGTTTCGGCGACGTCCATGGAATACAGATTGCCTGGAGGTCAACTGCCCGCAGTAACTCATTCCTGACCCGTCCAATACAATACCAACTTTCTGATCCATCCGCTTCAATATAGATTGCAGAATAAATGCTAGCATGAGTTATTTCTGGTACGGTGGTAAGGCCACAGCAAGTAATTTGCATGGATGACATCAATGCGCATTGATTTTTGCCTGATTTCGAAAAAGAAATTTTGTTGTCCTCCGACAGTGGTCAACATACCGAAAATGGACAAATAGTCGTAAACGTTTATCGGTTCAGAGACCATCAGGGATCCAGCAAACTTAAGGCTCGCGTTTGAAGGCAAGTGTTGACAGTCTAAGGTGTTCCATCGCATATGAATACCCAGTGTAGTAGCTACCTATGATAGTAGGACAAGCTCTTTTCTACAATTGTTCTAGTTAATCGAGATGTATACGCAGCTACAGGGGCAGGTAATGCTGTTCAATACAGGAATATAAGACCTATTGGTTATGATATCATGTAATGTTGCCTCAATCCTTCTTTAACAGGGTTTATGATATCAACATTAGAAATATCATAAACTGAAAAATTATGCTGTTTGTTTGATAGGCCTAGCTCCTCAATGAGCAGTGTCGCTACTCCCTGTCCGCCACCTTGAATGGGTAGCAGTGAGTACCAATAACTTTCATTTAAGTTCATTTTTAAATGGCTGTAGAGTCTACGGGGGGTAGGGCCCAGCAGACTGATGCAAGTCTCGGGCCTAGTCTTGCGTTCTCGCGAGACTAGGCCACTCCGTGAACAAGATGGACTGATAGTCATCGTAAATTTGGAGGTTAGTATTCCTACCCTTCGACATGTCACTGTTAAAAGAATCTTCTAGTAACTGTATCTATACGCCAAAAACAGTTACTCAAGCAACTGGATATGATTTTGGAAACGGTCAGACGTTTCAGGTAGCATCCACTACCTTTCGTCAGTGACACTAAAGGACTGCAGGAGAATTGCTGGTTTATAAGCACAAACCATTGATTGATATGCAATAACTGTATCTATACGTGACAAATGAATCTCTTCAACGACTGTAGAGTCTTAACTTTAACTATGTGTTCCGGAAGAAGTCTGCGAAGGATGTTATCCATAAAATGTACTTGCTGTGGCCTAAATGCTACATATTGATGCTAAAACACCCGATAGTTGTCGATATCTGCCACCCCGGCGGGGGCCTTAAATCTGGAGAGTTATGGTGTAGTGATGGAGTGTGGCGACCCCTGGTTGTTGAGACACACTAGCATGGCAGATCGAACCGGAATGATATCGATCTTAGCGGGATAACTAATACCTCCGGACGGATAGCTTGTCTGCTGTTGGCAAACTGCCAGGGGACAATTGCCTCAGCTTGTATGTGTTCCTGAGCTATATTGTGTATTTCGTATGTGGATTATTTAATGTAATTTTAATATGTAGAGTCTAAAGTACAAATATGAATAAGCAAAATTTGAAATTGAATATGTGAAATACGGCTATGACGTGTAAATGCTGTTTTGTAACGTGTACTAGTAATTTACTAATGTTGTACGCAACTCAACTGCAGTAATTTTATTTTATTTTATCAATCAATCAATCAATCAATCAATCTTTATTCAAACAACTAGCAGACGACCGTCTGAATTGAGTTGTTTTTACAGTTCATAAAATTGACGTTAAACAACACTAATAGTTTCAAAATTACATGATTTACGAGTTAATGACACAAATTCGGTAGGGAGCTATAATAATGCCTATTTACACAAGTAGAGGTAAAGGTCAATGCTAGCCGCACTCAGTCACTCAATGCCCTCTTAAGTAAAAGCAGCTAAGAACTGTATTTAACTAGCGTTTAACAGCTCAACAATGTAGGGAATGGGCGATTTTTTGTACCGTTCTGTGCGGCAATACGGAGTGTCTAACTTATGTGCAGAACGTGTGCTTCTACCAGAGATATTCTGCCTTACTGGGGGCAGCCATTCACGAAAGTCAGAGTTCAAGAGAGATTCTGCAAATGTTCTACAGATTGTGCGGCGACGATCGGCCAGGGAGCTGAGGTTCAATGCAGTAAGTGCTGTGTCGTAACTGGAATACTGTGACCCCAGGATGATTTTGCAGGCCCTTACTTGGATTCTTTCTAGTGTCTTTGATTGTTTACAGGTCAGTGCTGGATGCCATACAGGTACAGCGTATTCCAGTGTGGGACGCACGTACATCGTGTAGACGGTCGTCAGGTCTAGAGTCGACACACCGCATCTCTTCAGTCTACGTAACATGTAAAGTCTCCTGTTGGAAGATTTAACCATGTTGTCCACTTGATGGTTCCATTTCAAATTACCCTGGATAGTCGTGCCTAGAACTTTAATACAGTCTACACATTCTAGGGGTTGTCCACTTATGAACAGTGGTTCCGGAGGGGGAAGGGCTCTCGCGAAGCAAACTCGGAGAACTTTGCATTTCCTCGGGTTTAAAGACATCTTGTGGTCACAGACCCAAATGTTCAGGCTGTCGAGAGTGGGTTGAAGTGTGCATGGCTGACGTATCAACCGGGCTTCTGCAATGTTCATATCATCTACATACTTCCAACGATTGGTCACTTCACGGAGCGCTGCATCTATTAAAGCTGTAAAAATAACTGGACCAAGTAATGTTCCCTGCGCTACTCCGCATGTGAGATTAAGCCAGTCCGAGGTAGCACCTTGGTAAGAAACCCTCTGCCGTCGGTTAGTCATAAAGCTGCAGATCCAAGGTATCACTGCCGGGCGAACACCTGCATCGAGCAGGGACCGAATAGCTATTGTATGATCCACTTTGTCGAAGGCCTTAGACAGGTCAGTGGTTACAAGTGTACAAATTGAACTTGGCAATGACGTTGATTTGTAGAGGAAATCCACCATGTTGACCAAAGCGTGTGTTGTTGATCTACGTTTTCTGGCCCCAAACTGGCGTGGGTCGAGTCCGGGGGATATGTCCTGAACTATCCAGTTCGTCACAAAGCGCTCACAGAGCTTAGAAAGCATCGGCGTCAGGGAGATGGGTCGGATTTCATCAATGTTTGGCGGAGAAGATTTAGGCAAAGGAACTACATTAGCTTCCTTCCATTGTCGAGGAACAGTGCCTTCAGCCAGTGACGTGTTGAATAAGTCACAGAGAGGAGTGCTCAACTCACACGCAAACTCCTTAAGGATACGGGCAGGAATGCCGTCAGGACCTGGGCTTTTGTAGGTATTGGTAGACAGTAGGTGTGAGTATACGTCCCAAACTTGGATGGTAGGTAATGGTTGGGCCGGAAGGAATGATGGGAGAGATGACAACTCCAGTGGTGGCAGTGACTGGGACACGTTTGCGAATTTAGCATTAATAGCGTTGGCTATGGCTGTGTGGTCGTTCTGATCAACGTCAGGGGCGTAGATCCGGCTGGCTTTCTTGTTCATGTTACATATGGCCTTGAGACCATTGTGCCATGACCTAGGGTTGTCTTTTTTATCTTACACTGTGCAGCCGTGAACGTTTTTAACAAACTTAAGCTTCATGGACATCTATGAACGCAATTCAGCCTTCAGCTGCAATGTTCATGATTGACCAATAAACCATTTTGATTGATTTATTTATTGATTGATTGATTGATTGAAACAGAGTCATTGTTCTTTTCTAGTTTTTAGACATGCTAGCCATTTATCAGCCAGAAGCTGGTCATTCATTAAACTCATTCATTAGATACATTAATTGTTTTCTAATTAAACCCATGAATTGTTTTCTGTAAGTTAATTAACATTTCTCTCATGTTCAACATTTGCAAAAAAAAACAAAACACGTACGGTAATTTAATTTGACCAGAACATTATATGATTATATAAGGTTCAGGACCATTTCAAATGCTAGACGAGAAATAAAAGCCCTTTCACTAGTGCAAGGATGTCGGCAGTTTCATCTACTTATTTTATTAATTTGAGTTATGATTACATGTATTTTGAGCCATCATAATTGTGATTAATTTCCTTTATTATGATTGTGTTAACTTTGAGTTATTATGATTGTGATTACTTTATTGTGATTAGGTTATGTCTTACATACAAATCCTGTACAACAATGCTTGAAGTGTTTGATAATATTTGCCAATATGGGCTGGGTATCTCTGACGCTAGACACTAATAGTCCATTTCATTCATTTATTCCTTCCTTCATTCATTCATCCATTCATCATTTCATATAAATAATAACAATGCAGCCCAGAACTGAACTCTTAGCCATTCTAGAAAAATAGATACAATGTTCAAGATGCTAACCCTCAAACCACCGTAGGTTTTTTGCGACGAATCTTACCGTATGGGGTCAAAACTGACCCCATAATGTTTTGCATGAATACACTTTTTTGTGTGACTCTTTTTGTGATTTATATGTATGTATAGTTTCATTGATCTATGAGGGATAGTTTGACATAACTAGGATTGAATAATTTCTGCTCATTATTATAATTTAATTTGATTTCAGAAGAGGCATACAGCCAGCCATGTTGATGACCTTTGAACCCAATTCCATAGTCAACTTGGTCAAGGGTTACAACTATTGAGTTTCCTGATTCAACATTGAGGTCATTCAAATGATAGCATAAAATGATAGCACAAAAATATCATCTGGGAGAAATATTTGGGGCAACAAAAGACTCACATGTGTTAAAAAATGCATAACATTTCGCTGGGGTCAGTTTTGATCCCACTGGATTACGCATAAACTTTCTAGGATAACTCAATTAATAATGAGCCAATCTCCGTAAAAACGTATGAGGAGTTATAAGACATATATACGAACAAACTCATCGGAGGAATTTTATTGAAATGGCACATATTTATATACGCCTGGGGCCAATTTTGACCCCATACGGTGGTTTGAGGGTTAAGCATGGTTTTGCATTTCTTGTTGTTGCATTGATCCAGTGAAGTCTACTAAGTATATTTGGGACTTAAGCTGGTGTGTTACGCCTAAGGGTGTTTATACTGGCTATGCCGATACCGATACAGATATACAGACTTAACCCATGTCCTGCTGCTCCCAACATATGTTGGGAAGCAGTTTCAAGTCCGCAGTGCTGTGCCCAACATATGTTGGGAAAACTCGATTCTTTTCTCATGTATGTAGTTATGATGTTTTCAGGACTTCTTAGTAACATTTTAGACTAGTAAAACAAAAGCAGTACCCCCTATATTCCCGGAGGGTCTGAAATCCCAGGCACAGGAAGCATGTGATGTACAGAATGGCCAATAGGACAATGATTATGGAACGAGTTTAAACTGTAACTTCCAACACAAGAAATTGGACTTAATTACCCAAATTTTCGACTGTACAACTCCAGTCTTTAAGCTTTATCAAGGAATGACAAAGACTGGAGTTGTACATTCCTTGAAAAAGACTGGAGTTGTACAGTCGAGAATTTTGGTAAGTCCAATTTCTTGTGTTCGAAGTTACGTTTCATAATGACTTCTACCAACACAGATGAACTTTCAAGATAGGACAATACTTGATTACATTTTTTTCATAACTACTTACCTCAAAAGTCAATCATGTCAACTCATGTTGTATGAAGTACAATGTATATGATTTACATGACCGATGTTATAACATATGCATATTGGTGTTCTATCCCCACATTTTCCAGGTCAGCACTAACGCCTGTTTTCCACTGTGCTCTCGCCTGGGGAGTACATTTAATACTCTTAGCGATAATCTATCAAATCCCCTATAATAACAGTGTTTTTGTCTACCTCTAAAATACCTGGGGGCCTAATAAATTTTCTGAGAAAGCGACCTGCTTTATCGATTAAAGGTAAAGTTGTGATACGTCTATATCGTAGGGGTCATTCCGGGTCTCAAATATAAAAGGGACCAGACATAAATATTTTCTACTAAGGCTCCTATATAGTAACCTCTAATAATATGTCAACAGTTCTTAGAGCCGGGGAGATCGCCAACTTACCAACAACGACGCCAAACATTTAACTACAAAATTCCACTGAGTCGTACCGAACGACATAGACAGTCATTTATCCCCCAAAGCTCTCCAATCAATTAATGCAGCAGCAACAGTTGTAAATTGAGTTTCTAACTCTTCTCCCTGCAGAGTACTTCTATGTTTATTCTCGCATGTGCAGAGAATTTGTATGTTTTACTCTCTTTGAATATATATTTATATCACTTATTATGACCACAATATCTTAAAGATCACATGACACTGTCAATCTGTTGATGCTAAAAGTGATCGAATGTTTTTAAACAGCGCTGTACATTGTAAAGTACAACACAATTAAGGATGTACCCCTGCTATGTTGTTTTAGTAAATAAAGTTCAAAGTTCATATATTTCTATGTATTTGCATTTGGAAATGTTTTGACTCTGGATGTCTTATGAAATAATTTGGCATTAAAGGGACATTATGTAACCCTTTTTTTTAAATTGAAATATTTCCAAATATATAAAAACGCATGTGATTGTGGGTTACTTCCACGTTTCCAACATATCTGTGCAATTATATCACATTTGTATCATTTATATTTGGCGCTAAAACAGTCAACACATTTTTGGCACCACCACAAAATACCAGAATGTAAACGGACATGGCTAACAGCTGTGTTTTCACCTTTTAAAGATACTTGTCTGATGTAATATTTTGTCACCTCCACTTCCTGAATGACACTTATTTGCAATATAGTAGGGCTGATTCAACTTACTTTGAAAAGAAATGACCAGAAAATGTACTTCTTGTTTCGTGTTATATAATGCAGCTTTAACACAATAAATTCCACGTACTTTTACCATCTTGTGAGTTGACAATGAAAAAGTGTACGATGTATGCTACGATTGAAAGTTTCAATTTAGCTTAACTTCTTCACAAAGAAGACAACAAACTTTCCATTTTAAACGTGTCCACTACACTTGTGATCATAACACTGATCAGATGCACGTAATTTCTTTCTTATGCGTGAAAGCTTCCATTTGGCTTGAATTCTTCAGAAAGCATCCAGCAAACTTTCCACTATTAAATGTGTCCACTAGACCTGTGATCATAAAACTGGTCTGATTCACGTCATTTCCTGCACTTTGCTGCCCCTGTCGTTTCTTTTATGTCGAGATGCGGTAACTGGTCATTTGGAACCCTGTGAAGTATGGGACACTGTTGTGTCCCAAACCGTGCCTGTCCCAAAGCATGCTTTGGGACACTCGGCGCGTGTCCCAAACCGTGCCTGGGGCAAATCTACATTCTGGGACACGCGGGGACTGTCCCAAACCGTGCCTGACCGCGCACAGTTCTGGACACATAAGGGCCTTGTCCCATTCCGTGCTTTGGGGGCGGAGCTTAGTGTTTTGGGGAGGAGCCTTTTCGTGGTGTTGTTTAGCCGGCCATCTTTGTTTTTCGCCGGGATAAAAATAAGAAAGAATCGATGTGATTCTTGCTCTGTAAAGCACAGTTTACATTTCACGCTGATCTTAGATGATTTAGACTTACATTTAGTGTCAATGTTGTGTCCCAAACCGTGCCTGTCCCATTCTGTGCCTGTGCGGGCACAGAACGGGACACAGCCTGACTGTCCAGAATCGTGCCCGGAAGTGCTGTCAATCATAGTGATTGGCGGGACCATAGCATAATCATTCACGCCCAAGATTCCATGTATGGTTATATGGAGACATGGAGACGGTTAGATATTATATTGCGAATACAGTTCTTGATACAACGCAACACGTAGACGTTAGCATACCCAATTAGAAAATAGATGGCATAGATTGATCCGAGCACTGTGAGTACTGGAATCGGAAACAACACTGTGCTTATATCCACTAAGCCCACGCACAGATCTGGATAGTCCTGACGCCTATCCACGACAGACTAGAGCAAATCAACCGTCTAGATAAACAAAGTGTTTATCCAGAACCGTGCCTCAGGTCGCGCACAGTTCTGGACACGCGATGGCTGTGTCCCAATCTGTGCCCAGGCACGGTTTGGGGCACTCGGCGCGTGTCCCAAACCGTGCCTGGGGACAGAGCACAGTTCGGGACACGCGATGGCTGTGTCTCGAACTGTGCCCGGGCACGTGTTCAGGCACGTGCCCGGGTAAGGAATGTGATAGAACCTTTTCATTTTGTTGCAGAATGATACAAGGCACTCTGTTTTTGACTGTTGTGTCCCAAACCGTGCCTGTCCCAAAGCATGCTTTGGGACACTCGGCGCGTGTCCCAAACCGTGCCTGGGGCAAATCTACATTCTGGGACACTCGGGGACTGTCCCGAACCGTGCCTGACCGCACACAGTTCTGGACACATAAGGGCCTTGTCCCATTCCGTGCTTTGGGGGCGGAGCTTAGTGTTTTGGGGGAGGAACCTTTTCGTGGTGTTGTTTAGCCGGCCATCTTTGTTTTTCGCCGGGATAAAAATAAGAAAGAATCGGTGTGATTCTTGCTCCGTAAAGTATAGTTTACATTTCACGCTGATTTTAGATGATTTAGACTTACATTTAGTGTCAAAAACAGAGTGTCTTGTATCATTCAATAGTAGCTTTCTATTTTGCCGGCTTTCCCTTGGGTATAGTGGCCGTTGGATGCTGTCTTGGCTGTCTTGACTGCCAAAAGATCCGCTTGGAGATTACAAAAAGACAACAACAAACCGTTTAGCCTCGCTTGAACTCCATTTTTGGGTGTGTATGTAGCCTCTACCAGGCTTCGGGAGGCGGCTAGAAAGTGTAGAAATTGGCCAAGTAGAAGGATAACACGCTAGGGGAGTTGGTCCGCGAGAGAGTACATTTTTCGGGTGCGGCAAAATAAAGTCTCTCCCGGACCAACTCCCCTGGCATGTTATCTGTCTATTTGGCCAATTTCTGCTCTTTCCAGCCGCCTCCCGAAGCCTGGTAGAGGCTAGTGTGATGTACAGATTCTGGAACTCTTTTCAGGTCAGTGACGATGTTTCTGGTGACACCCACTAGAATGTAGGGAACAACAAAAGTGACAAGGCCGTACAAAATTGAGACTAAACTGAAAACCGGCAGTATAGAGGGTCGATCCAGTTCAGCTTAACGTTCTCTTATTGCTAATAGGTTTCTTTTCCTAGTGAGTTTATAACGATTGTGTAGTAAGCAGCACACTAGTTTTTGAAGTTAGCTATAGACTAAGGTTACTGTCACTAGTGAGTAGTATGCAGCACATTTTAGGATTAGAAACAATAATCAAAAACCCTGTTTCCAATCTCCCCTGGATTCCAAACTCCTCTGTGAGTGCTTGAGTGTAGCATCACTATGTAAAGGTAGACGGACTGAGCCCAATGAACTGTTGTATAGCAACTGACACAAAAATGCACGAAACGTTTTTTCAAAGGCAAATTGCTTTGTGTGTTTTTCTCCACAAATTGTTCAGCTTAATGCTTACATATATTGACGTGATCGCGTGTTTAAGTGAGTAGAAGAGAATGGCGGTATCGCTGACCAATATTAACTAATATTCCCGTGTGGTTTCTTGTTTACACAGTATATTGCTTATAGTATGGTTACGTATATGTTGTGGTGGTTAACATTTACATTTATATAGAAATTGTAACTGTATGCATACACCGTGGTTTAACGATGGTTTAAAATAAATACCTAAATATCACAATCATATGAATGTGCCACCTTTCTGTACATTGCAAGTACCTATAACAGCCTTTTTCAAAGCGAACACCAGCTACAACTTTGCAATAGCAACCAAAGCTTAGCTGTGATACGTTTTTTAAGGATACATTATAAGACTATTGTAAAATCTGCTCGGCAACATTTTGTTTTTCTGTTCAAACCGGAGCTGAAATCAAGCTAAGAATAACTCAGCGCTAGCCACCAAAACACACTTTTCCCTTTTAGTGGCCATTTCCAGCACAAATAGCGGCCGTATCACGTTTCCTGGCCATACAGTAAATTCATATTTTGAAGAATTCTCTTAACGAAAATTATAGACAAATAGAATGATGTTCTTACCTGTACCTGTACCTGTCTCACCTGGTGTCATCTGAAGACGAACAGGTGATCAGGACGGTTTCTTAATGGATCCTCCGAGGTGTATCTTAAGGAAGTTCGGGCCAACTTGGTGCAGAGAGTTGTTTCACGTCAAAAATCTTGTTCAAACCTACCCATATAGCTAAACGTCGTTATGAAACGATTGTCACAAAACGTATAACCTACGCAACAATACTCACCTTCATGTTCCTCGCTGCCGGACCCAGACCTATAAAACCAGTTTTATTCCACATACAACATCACTCTGGAACCAACTACCTCAGTCAGTCAGAGACGCCCATAGCCTCGTTGCTTTTAAAAACTAAGGCTTGGTTAATAAATATACATTTTTTCTCTTTGTGCCCACAGATGAGCTACACAATGGCCACCATCAGACTACAGAAGAAATTCGCTGGTGAGATGGGCTGATTATATAACAGTCTGTTTACACATGGGGCAAAACTCGGTGGCCGCCGCTGTCTTACAGCGGTAAGTCCACACCGTGTATTGGTGACTTCTGTTCATCTAGTTCAATCATTGTTTACTTTGATGTGCGTTTCATTGCATTCTGTAAAATTTGCCGACCCACACGCAATGCATACACATGAATGTAATTAACAAGTCCCCGATTGTCCTTTATACAGCATATCATAGCTACACACAAAAATTGTAAGAAAGTCGGCCAATGGCATTGATTGATTTATATCCTTTTCTCTGTTTTTGCTCACAGGTAAACCATCCTCAGACTACAGAAGGAATTACCTGGCTGCCACGAACCCCCGTCGTGGCAGAATTGGGGTGTGGATGCACCGATAACATTCACCCAAGAAAAAAGGACATTGAATGAAGCATCATCGTGAAATTAAAAAAAATAATAATAATAAAATGGCAAGGGTCATGCAAACTCTCATGATCGAAAGCACACAAATGAATTAAATAAAAATGAATTCAAATGAACAAAACATCACCAACATCACACAATAAGACTATGCATCATGTAGTCACAATCAATTTGCCCATGCAATCTAAGGCAAACATTGTCCTGTGTCCTTTACCCCTTGTGCGTAAGCTACAGTCCTCGCAAAGTGACATTTAAAGAGCTTGTATCAGCTATATGTCCAAGCAAATCATTTTTAATTGTAATAATTCATAACTTACTAGTACCAAAATCAGCGACAAGTAGCTTTGGAATTAACATCCAGAAAGCGTATTTGAATACATGCATCATAAAAAAACAGTCATAGTGCTACAAACTATAGCATTTTTAATCCCCGTTTTTATTGGGGTGTAACAAAATCAAAAAAAGAGGGAAAACTAGACAAGAGAGACAGGAGGTTTCTTAACTATTTTTTTTTCTTTCATCCGACTTCTCCAACCATTAGATTCTTCCTGCTATGTATAATGGCCTTCCTCACGGGGCATTGCCAAAACCCAATTCCCTGGGGAATGCATTCGTGGAATTTTTAGAATATTTTCAACTCAATCGCAGTACCATACCAACGGCTCCGCCACTGTGAGGCGTCGCCAAAATATTTTTCAATTAAAATATTACGATTTTTGGTGCAAAAATGTTACATAATGCCCATTTAACAGCCAATGCGATACACGTAGGCTGGGGTGCAAAGGTCAACGTTGTTCCTCGTCGCCCAACGTTACGTGACGTCATCCTACCGAAACTGAGTTCCGAGAAACTGCTGCGCCCAGTTTAAAACAAGACGAACTTGATACAGAACAAGACGCGCTGTGTTTAGATCTCTGTCTTACCAACAATCTTGGCAGCACAATGGCGAGTAAAATGCAAGGATCTGCCGAGTTTGGCGAGCAGTTCCTGACGTGCGCGATCTGCATGCTGCACTTCCGGGATCCCGGGACCCCAGAATCCTGCCATGTCTGCACACATTCTGTAAAGAATGTCTGCAGCTTTGGGCCACCAAACAACAGCCGCTAGAGTGCCCAATCTGCCGCATACAGGTTCGTCTGTCAGATCAAGGTGTGGACGGACTCGGGATAAACTACTTTGTCAACAACCTGCTTGACTTCGCGGCCGTGAAGAAAGGGGCGGGGCCAGGTGTGCCGTGCCAGGTGTGAGAGGGGAAGGAGGGAGGGGCGCTGTCATGGTGCGTACAGTGCGCCGTTCTGCTTTGTAAGCCCTGTACAAACAAACATCGCAGGTTTCCGGCCATGAAAGGGCATCAGATTGTGACCCAAGAGAACCTGGAGGACTATGAAGGTGTGCCCAGTAGCTTTCAGCGCAAAGCCTTCTGCCCAAAGCACGTAGACCAAGTCTTAACGTTCTACTGTGAAACTTGCCAGACTTTGGTCTGTGTCGCCTGTACGGTTGTCGATCATCGGCCGGGTGATCAACACAATCCGGTAGAAATCGGCGGTGTCGCTGAGAGGAAGAAACGAGACCTACAAGAACTGTTAGGAAAAGTCCAGCCTCGAGAAAAAGTCGTGAGGGCTACCCTCAGTGACGTCAAGGCTGAAATCTCGGAGTTGCCAACATCGGCAGACGCAGCGATTAAAAATGCCACGGAATATTTTGATCAACTGATAACCTTTATTCAAGACAGAAAAGAAGTAGTCGTCGAAGAAATAGCCTCACGTCGCCAGGAAGTCGAGGAATGCCT
Source organism: Branchiostoma floridae x Branchiostoma japonicum (assembly GCA_013266295.2). Classification (NCBI taxonomy): domain Eukaryota; kingdom Metazoa; phylum Chordata; class Leptocardii; order Amphioxiformes; family Branchiostomatidae; genus Branchiostoma; species Branchiostoma floridae x Branchiostoma japonicum. The sequence goes on along the minus strand of CM023823.1, from coordinate 29,487,930 downwards.
GGAAACGCAGAAAGAAGCGATCGAGTTTCAGTTGTCCGGACTGACGAGCGCGTCTGAGTTTTGTAAACAAGCATTGGAACACGGCAGTGACGTGCACGTCATCGAGGTCGAGGGTCAAGCACGACAAAGGGTGGAAGACCTGCTGACAACTCCAACCGACCTGTCAGCCCGACCGAGTCACGTCGTGTTCTCGGAGGGGACGGCTGTGGCGGAGTTCAGAGATGCCCTGGACAAGGCAGGGTGCGCGCAAGTCAAACTAAAGGTTGACGCATCGAAATGTTCAGTTGAAATAAAACCTGCCGTTGTAGAGTTTTCAAATGTCTCTCTTCTCAGCACAATTGACAAAAATGGTCAACTTTGTTCTGTGCCTAAAGATGACGTCACAGCCACCCTAACAGACCCCTTGGGCCAGGCGGTGCCAACACAGCTGCAGGACGAGCGCAGGGGCTTGTGGGAAATCTTCTACACACCTGAGGTAACGGGCAACCATAGGTTAGAGGTCAAGGTGAACGGTCTGTCCGTGGAAGGAAGTCCGTTTGATGTCAGAGTGCAAAGCAGGGACACTCCAGTCTTAACCATTAGAACAGAAGGGGGTGGGGAGGTAGAACTTTCTTGCCCGTCAGATGTAGCAGTGGACATGGATGGTAATATTGCAGTGTTGGATGCTGGGAACAAACGAGTTCAGCTAGTCAATGCCAAGACTGGCCAGTCGCTTCGGTGTTTCCCGGTGGATGGTGAGGATGCATTCGGCATTGGCACTGACTCAAATGGACAGTATTTTTTGACGTCGGAAAACATGTTCAGCGCTGGCAAACAAGCAATCAGGGTGTACTCAAAGGAAGGAAAACTTACAAACACCCTGAAACCTGACTATTTACGACATCCGACTGGAGTTGCAGTTCTGAAGGACGGCCGCATGGTGGTGTCGGACAACAGGCAGATGTCGTGTCTCCTCCTGCAGCCTGACGGGAGCTTCATCCGGGAGATCGGCAAGGGGCTGCTGCAAAACCCGTGGTTCATAGCGGTGGACGAGTCACGTGGCCTTCTCTTTGTCACTGATATGGCGGCTCATAAAGTGTTCGTGTTTGACCTTGTGGGGGAGATGAAGGTCAGCTTTGGTAAAGAGGGGGAGAACGAGGGAGAGTTCCAACGCCCATCAGGGATAACACTAGACTCGGCAGGTAACATCATTGTAGCCAACCTTAAGAACCGCCGCTTGCAGGTGTTCAGGCCTGACGGGACTTACCTGAGAACTGTTGCCACAGTGAAGAAGGGAGACCCCGCCGGAATCACGTTGACACCGGATGACCACATTGCTGTAGCGTGCTTTTCTGGACATTGTGTCGAGCTGTACAGATACAAGTAGCTTAAAGCTGTATTATGTGTAACATTAGGACGATACAAAAAGTCAATTTTCCGGTCAATACTTTACAATGTCTGTTGAATTAGGATTTTTGCACAAGGGAGAGATACGCCGCATATAATTAGGATAAGTGAGGATAAGTGCATGTAGGTCACATGTGCGGCGGGCCATGTGTACTCGTGTGTGTTTGCGCAGGCTGCAGGCTGCCGGATCTCATGGTCGGCTTCTGAACCCTTGTTCATTTTGCCTTTTCCAATGGCAACATCGGGGTATGTCCGGACGATTCTTCACTTATCGGTCGGAAAGTCGGAAAATTGCGTGTCAAACCTTTGAACTCTGACACAGTAAAACATCTATAACGAACGTCATATCCTTTCAGTTCAAAATAAACAACTTTTCTATGAAGGACTCGGAGCTTCTTTTGAAGTTCCTTGTTTCGTTAAGAAGTCTTCAAAGAGTGTATAACTCGTATTTTCGTTTAACGATTAGCAGATATCAGCTGTCTGCCAATCATTGTTTAGAGTGAATAATAATCACCAAATAGCGATATCCTTTCAGCTTATAACTGTACTGTTCAAAGGGTTCACGGTCAGGAAACTTTTGATTGGAAACGTTTCAATCCTATGACACACTATGCTACCTAAAGCTGAATCTGAACACAATCGACAGGAACAATTCAAACGTGTAAACGAATACATGACAACTAAACACTGATATACAGAGGTCAACTTAAAACGGAAAACCTTACCATATGCATCATAAAACGGCGTCGATCCCACGACACGCTTCAAACTCTTCACTATTTCGGTGCATGTTTTTATTCTTTGAAAAAGTCGTAGAATCCCGACATTTTAACGAATACAGTTGACGGCATGTCTTAACAATGACAAGACCACAACACACACAGCACGGGGGTGTCGACTTGTTCTATTTAGATACCTCACACAATAAATACCTATAAATAGTTGTGATGGTTTGGGTTTAGTGTCCAACACTGGAAAACTGATTCACTAGGTTCGTTCATTCTCACGTTCTGGCTATGATTCTACTCTATTCAAAACAAACAAATTAGCCATTCTTTTAAATCGTGTTTGTAAAAATCCCCTTATTTAAATGTAAATTACTATTAGACAAAAAAGTTGAAAAAGCCCCAAGACACCAATGCAATATAAAACAATACGGTCCAAATACACACAATAACAGGAAACATTTACATGGACCACTGTGCAAGCAGTATTAATAATTTGATTAATTATTAAATTAATGAAATAAGTAATAATATTAATTCAAAGAAGATTTGTTTCATCATTGTCAAAAATACAGTCAAAGACTCAAACTTGTGTAAGAAGACCACCCTGGCGACCTATAGAATCTGGTCTTGTTTAAAGTTAAAACTTTTATTCCAGCACAAGGTAAATTTCTCACCCATCACTTAACCGCGACGGGGGCCGACATCGACAGATGCATTTGACCCAGTGTTGACGTCACACTTCAAAGAAGCCACGTGACTAGTCGCACCGGGTCAGTCTACCGAGGAAGACCAGAGGAACTTGTCGAAAGCTCTAGGTGAGAAAATTCAGCTTGTGTTGGAATAAAAGTTTTAACATTAAACATGTATAACTACCAACACAGATGGTCTTTCGTGACAGTATAAGAATCTGGTCTTCTTAGACATGTGGTCTTTTTCTAAACAGAACAGCAGAGTGACACAACAATACAATGTATTGGTATTTAGAAGTTTTCTGAGTGGTGTATGAAGGACACGCCGCCGAAGTCAAGCTTGTTCATTTCGTTGCAGGCTTTTGTAACGTCCGCTGTCATTGGTGGAGGACCGCAGCTGAACACTCCAAACAGTGTCTGAAACACAAAAACACAAAAGAGTTAAGAAAAACCACAAAGCCTGTAGCAATTCAAGAATGCCATTAGACACGGAACCTTTACCGATTAGTGCCGCCAGAAGTCAACTAGAAAACAGGAACTAGATAGGCCCTTCCTCATCATGAGGCTGAAGCCCATTGAGGTACATGTATTACGTAGTATACTTGGAAGCACAGATTAGTTTTTACATTTTTACACGTTAGGCCATGTTGATTTGATTATATGGACGGCATCGTCTGAAAACCCTAAAACTGATGCGAGCGTGCGAATAATAAAAAAAAAGGTTTGCAAAAAGAGTTTCCTTCATAATGAAATCTAAGTGGTCATGAAGGTTGAACAAATGACTAAACACAAGGAGAATGGTATGGCGAATAACATACTCTTTTTCATTTCATCACATTTTCCTCTTTTCCTCTGGAATTGATTTTGGCATTCTACGAAATTAGTATTGCTTTTCCAATATCTTTTTTGTAATTTACGGTATATATTTACTCATTTTGCAGCTGCTTTGTACGATTTACAGTATGGCCGAAAACATTTTTTTTTGAAACGGACGAAAATTCATGCGAGCGCGAATGTCATTCATATAATCAAATCAACATGGCCTTAATTACTACACCAACATTTTTCATTGGGGCAGGATGATACAAAAAAAGCCGTTTTTGCGTGATAGATAATCTAATTGTAGACTGACCTCTGGGTGCTCCTCCTGCAGTGAAGTTAAGAAGTGCTGGAAGTCAGGACGGCCGAAGTGGGTGATGGAGTTCAGGCCGGTGAACAAGCTCCGCCCGGAGATACGCTGGAAGTGGCGCTCGCAGATGTACTGTGGGGATTTAGAAAGATATTTTCGTGAATTTCAAAGTTTAACTGTACTATGGGGATTTTCAAATGTTTGAAATGTAAATTTTTAAACTCAAACTTAGACCGTAGTGTTTCTGGTTTAGGTGTTACATGTAGCTCCCCATGTCCCTACCACAATGACTTTGCTTTGTCTTTTACGCAATTTACATTTATGCAAATTTGAACTAAAATAGTAAGCTTCCAGAAGCAATTCCCAGGAATTCCATAATAAAATCATTATAAAACTTCTTTCGAGATGAAAGTGAGACGATTTAATCTAGTAGATTGTAAATTTTCGTAAAAATGAAAAGAAATAGGCAGCCTTCCTAGTACAGCATTTATTTATTTGATTATTAATAACAATAGCACAGCACATTAGAAAGGCAAGGCGGATTGTTGATGCTTCACATGAGGTACACATATAACAGCATATGTTATACGGAAAACACAATCTCGTATACATGTACTACAAATATGGTGTCCGAGCAGACACTATAAACAAACCAAGAAACACCAGTCCTTACGTCCTGTGGTCGAGCGTCTGGTAAAACTGTGGGATGAAGATGTTCTTACTAATACTTGTTTACAAATAACAAATAAACAAATAAAGAAACATGTGTTTGTACCAGCATGGTTGTCCTGAGGTCGAACTTCTGGTAGAACTGTGTGATGAAGATGTGCACGCTGACCAGGTCGTTCTTGTCCTTCTCCTCCACTTCCCGGATGATGTCAGTCAGCCACTCAAACTGCTTCTGGGTCCGAGTCACCCACAGGAAGTAAATCTAACAAGAAATCGAAGATTTCATACCTCCGTGACGTATTCAAACTTGAATGTCTTGTTTTTTTCCCCCTTATTGTGAATTTTGAACTGATTACGCATATACCTTTCTCCACTGGGTTCCGTAAGACATGAATATAGCAGGAATCTGAAGACAGAAAATGAGTAATGGTAAACTTTGTACCATTCACTTCCTCCCAGCCTAGTACTCGACCTGTCAGTCTGCGGTTATGCCATTTCCCCTCCCTACCTGTCCCTCTACATTCACTTGTTATCTTTCGACAGATAAGAGCGGCGACAACGATGATGATGATGACTTGTTATCTTTCCCGTATACTTGTTATATACAATCTAAAAGAGGTTACATGAATATTGCTTCATATTGCAATGGTACAAAATTATTTGAAGAATTTCTAGATCCAGATCTTACATCTGTGACAATGATATCATTAGAGTATTATTTTGTTGGAGGGGGGCAGGCAATGTAAAAACGCTCACAGATACCATCAATGAAATCCCGTTTACCCATGAATGCAGAAAGTATGACTGTATGTTTACATGTATGGCTTACCTTCTTGCAAACAAACTTGGCCCCCATTTCTGACTTTTGCACAATGTCCTTCAGGATGGCGGCGAATGGCGTGACCCCGATCCCACCGCCAATCAGCACGGCCACGGGAAACTTGTACCAGTCCTGGTGGCCTTCACCATAGGGGCCGTCAACATACACCTACAGGGCAACATTTGGGGGATAAGTCACTACATAATCCTCATCTTTACCATCTTAGTTACTACGGTACATAGTCGCTGTTATAAAAGTCTTGATTCACCCATTCATAAACATTACCCCTTTTTGGCAACGCCTCAGAGGCAAGACTAATGTTATAGTATTGTGTGCAATTTGCAGGAATTCTAGGAATTTTACAGGAATGGGTCCACAGGAATTATTCTCCACCGGAATGTTAGTCCGCTGTTTAACAATGTTTACTTAGGAATTCCAAAGGACCGAAGGAATGCCTGTGGGCAGGAATGTGTCTGCAGAAATTTGTATCAGCAGGAATGCTACAGCAATTCCACAGCAATGTTGGCCATATCAAATTGACATGCTATGCTTCGCCTGGTCACATTTGTCGTACGATCGTCATACGATCACAAACTAAGGGCATTCATTGGATAACCGTTCATGTGTTGTGCAAAGTCAGCTGTCTTGTTACTGAAAATGCTGTCTTAGATCCTTGTCAGCGGTTGGTTTTGACAAAACCTACTTATAAATTCTAAGGCATCAAAATCGTACGAATTTGAGCACGAAGCATATTTAACAACACACAAAGCAACGTACCATAGGGAGGTCGTGTCCCTTGATCTTGGCGGGGTCGTACACCTTCCTGAGGTTGTTGGTCCAGGGTCCGACGGAGCGGATGTGGAGGCTGAGAGTGTCCTCGTGCGGCGCGGAGGTCAGCGTGAAGGGGTGGTACTCGTTGTTCCCCAGGGCGGCCGAGGCGATGCGGACCCACTGGCCGGACTTGTAGTCAAAGTTAGCCGGTCGCTTTAACTCCAACATTGTTACATCTAAAAAAGGAAAAAATTTATTTTCAAGGGAAAATGAATTTATTGTGAAACTAGAGGTCAACGATCTCATGCCTTCGTCAAAGGATGTTATCGTTATATAACTTAAGAAGGTAGAAGTGATATATTAGTCCCCCTAAATATGGAAGTTGGATCGTGAAAACTACCCCTGCCGATGCAGTCTGCAATCGTGCATTGGGCAATGGAAAAAACAGCTGTGCAGGACATGTAAGGCAACACCGCCTGCAGCTACATGGACTATCCCCTCTGGGACTTTCTCCCTCTGGGACAGCCTGTAGCCCATGTGTCCCAATGAAGGTAGAGTATCATGGAAGGTAACTGAATTATAGAATTGCTTCATTTATTATGCAACTTAGATCATAATTTGCATAATTGTCATCTAATTATGTCAAGCATCACTTAAGCTACCTACACACCAAATATCAGGACGATCCGTCGACCGGTTATTGAGTTATCCTACTTTAAACATTTTCATACAAATGCTCCTGCAGTTCCAAAGCAAGCCGCTAGGGGGCCCAAACTTACGTCACTTCTTCCCGAGCACAAGAGCTATCTACCATCCAAAAATCATGACCCTAGCTTGTCCAGATCACCATATATCAAAACCGGAAGTTCCCCTGCAGTACCATAACGAGCCGCCAGGGGACCCATATTCCTATCACTTCTAGGTCTCATCAAGACCTACCCACCTACCAAATATGAAGACAATCCATTTAAGCCTTCTCGAGTTATACTGTTGACAGACGCACACACACACGCACGCCCCCGAAAACATACCCTTCTTGACGAAGGCAAAAACATGATACTTTATACAAAATATTTACATTGCATACAACGAAGTCCGTTATCTTTAGGAAGCTTTCGAGACTATCGGTGATTTTTTCAACCAAAACTTGGCATGGCTGTCAGAATAACAATGTTGATCAAAATTCAATTCAATATTTTTTGAGTTAAAACAACTCGCAGACCCTGGTATGAATCGTGTTGTTCTGAACAAAATAGTAGGTAAACACTTCATCAAATCTTTTCTAATTCATTATCCATTTTTACAAATAATTTAAAATCTATTATAGACATCATAGGTAGAAGAATGTTGAAACTTTACGACCGGATTATAAATCTATTAATACAAACGTTTTGGATGTCTTTCCAACACCCTTCATTAGTGAATTCTGTATACAAACGATTTACAGAAAAAAGAAAAGGAAGTTCTAAAAAAACAAAACAAAAACAGACAAGCGTTCTAAAGAGTGTTCTAAATAAACTAAAGTAAATTGACACAAGTTCTAAAATATGTTCTAAAAGTAAAAAAAAGGGGGTGATACAAGGTAAAGGGTGATGAAGGGTGTTGGCAAGACATCCGAAACGTTTGTATTAATAAATTTATAATCCAGTCGTAAAGTTTCAACATTCTTCTACCTATTATCAACAACCTGGATGACTAATATTTACAAGCGTATTATAGACATCGTTGGAGCAAATACATATTATAAGTGAAACTGAGAACATGTCATGTATTGATTAATTAGTATTCAACAGTTCAACGAGGAAAGGTATTGGTGAGTTTTTTGTAAGGTGCTGTCCGGCAATATGGAACGTCAAGTTGCCTTTACTGAAAATAATTATAGTAACCGCTGCAATTAAACCAGAACCAGATAGAGTGCGCTTCTAGATCTGTATGAATCCGAACTCACCAGAAGGCAGCAGATCGGCCTTGAGGACAGGAATCTCCACCTTCTTGCGACTGATGGACACCAGTTTGTCCAGGGTGAAGAGGACCAGTGGGCCCAGGAGGAAGTAGTAGAAGAACGGCTCCTGCATGATGAAAATACCTGTGTTAAACCTTACAGGTACATACCAACAAAGGTGAAGAAAGAACAAAATAAGTGCGGAATATGAGTATATTCCTGAATCAAATATTGATTATCATGCATGCGTTTTGCTAAAGATATCAATTACAAAAGAAAGAAAGAAAGAAAGAAAGAAAGAAAGAAAGAAAGAAAGAAAGAAAGAAAGAAAAAGAAAGAAAAGAAAGAAGGAGACTCCCAATGCATCGTTGTCTTCAAAAACTAGAATCTACGTATCATAAGTGTTAACTTTATGGTATTAGGGCAGAGATTAGCTTTAGACATACCTGCACTAAATGGCCGGTCCCATGCACAACTGTGAGGATGTACATGATTGGGTACAGGTTGTGCGTAAACCAGAAGGCCTTGAACACGTAACGCCGAGAGTACTGCGTCGCAAACACGTACATCGCAGCAAGGACAAGAACAAGCAGCACTCCGGTCATGCCTGGAATTATACGAGTAATATGTTGATGTTAGGGAAATAGTAGTAGTAGTAGGCATCCTTCCATCTCTAGAGATGATGGTAGCACTCTAAGTCGGGTGTTAACGTTGTGGCCGTGTGCAGCGTCTAGTGTGGCCAATCAGCCCTATCTTAGCATGGCAGTCCCGGCCACAGTTTGGACACTGTGGTTTGTCTTAATGTTTCTGGCGTTTTATTTCCATCTGCTTGCAGAGCTTTGCCCCCCCCCCCCCTCGCTAATGTTAATGTTCGTAAAATGCCCTCGCAGCAGATGCTATAGTTGTGAAGTTTAAGCTTTGATCCAACACAGGAAAGAAACTCATCGTGAATTTTTAGTCGATCTCGTCGACCTTCATGTATCATTTACTGCGCTGACTTTCCGGAAGCCGGATGACGTCAGGAGTGAATCAAAAGAGGTGGGAAGTCGGAATCGACCAAAGTCCGGAAAGTCAGCGCAGTGGATCATATGAAGGTCTTATGAAGGTCGACGAGATCGACTAAAAATTCATGGTGAGTTCCATTCTTTTGTTGGAACAAAGCGTAAACTCTGCTGCATATATATATTCTACCAACACAGATGGGCTTTCATTCGAGCAAATGTTATAATATATCTTTACAAAATTCGCAAATATAAATATCAGAAACTGCAGACGCAGCTCACAGGTCTCTTTTGAAAAAGCATTTTCTTTTTGGAATGTGGATTTCAAACTGCAGAAAGAAATGCAAGTATACATTATGAACTTCGTGGATAAGCTTCAGACTATGCTGACTTGGCGGAGGTTTGAAGTTCCGGAATGGTTCCTGAGAGTTTTAACCAGAATGGTGAACAGTGTAACAGAAGGAGTTCACTCACCTGTAGTTGTCTCGTACAGCCAGTAGTGAAACTTTGGCAGATCAAAGGACCTAGTTAATAGTGAAAAGTAAAAAAAAATCAACTAACATCATTCCAAGGCTGGGAGCACTTTTATCATAATTGTATCAATACCAAATCAAATCAATCTATGGTCTGCGTGAATATCCACATTTCCTTATGTGATATAAAGCAAAGAATATTGTTACATATGTACCATAAAGCCAATCACCTTTGTATAAATTTCTCAACATTTTATAAGTACTATGCTGGCCACCTCCACCCTATACGGGTACTCAATTCAAACATTTAACATTCTACAGAACGTACTGTGCCCGTGCGAAAGCCGGATTTTTCACGGTTTTCGTTGGATGTTTGATGAACGTTGCATCAAAATTATGCCCGTTGCAGGCGATATATTTTCCGACACAATATTTGAAAACTATAGACGTGATGTCATCCTTAAATACCCAAATACCACCTTAAATGAAACGTTCTGCCGAACAGTGCTATGCACAATACCTTACGGATTTCGCGCAGGCGCAGTACGTTCTGCTGAAGTGCTGCCTTTACCTGTGGTAGAAGTCCCTGAAGAGGCAGGTCAGATCGTCCGCTGGTTGGGTGGAGATGTGGTAGAAGTTGATGCCGTGACCAAAGCAGTGCATGACTGGTCAGGGTGAAGAAAAAAAAAGGATTCTAAAGGAGATTTCCAAATTATGAGTTACACGCCTTCGTGTAAGGCATAATAGATGGTAATTGTAATATAATAACGACCGTATTGGCTTGTGTAAAGATGTGCAGTTTACTTTGTATAGTGCATTTTTCTGTCCAGGTTCTGTGGAAATTCGGGGCCTGACAGAGAAAATTCCACTGCCCAGGCCATAAACATGTAGCTTGGTATTGAATTCATCACTTCATAAAATAAACCAATACAAAATGTACACAGGATTTTTACATCCACATAATTCCCAATAAACCACTCTAAAACCAGGGTAACAGTCCGGCCTGTTTACTACAGAAACTAGAGGTCGGAGACTTTTAGGCCTCTATGAAATATTTAGATGTTATGTAAATGATTTGCCTAGACGCGAACTACTGATGCAACGTAACCCGTTTGCCATCTCCTTTTGCAATCTCCTTCTTTTATCGTGCAAGGGAAACAGCTGTCAGAAGATCATGTAACGAAAAACATCAGCTGTCAGATGTCAAGGAGGCCATGTAACAAAAAACAGCTGTAAAAGAGTGTGCGCTACTAGATGTAGTAGTTATTAATGACTTACTCACTCTAGGACAGACCGAGCCCAACCAACTCCATTTCAACCTAACCTAAGGGCATGCGGAAACACACACACACACACACAGACATACAAAAAACAATAATTCCATTTTCGTGGAGGTAATAAAAACTTACTGGTAAAGAACAGTGCAGACATGGCGACAAACTTGTGCATGGCGACGGCAGAGTCGAACGGGATGTATCTGTGCAGGAAGGTCTCGCGCATGTGGGTGATGGTGTTGCGGCACATGGTGATGAGGATGACGGAGTAGGTCCACATCATCCCGCTGGCGGCCCCTCGAGTCACCGACACGCCGAACCCGGTGATCCTGCGCAGCCCCGCGTGCTCCCGTTCCACGGAGTAAACTGGAATTAACATTACGTCCATCCATGTTGTTGCATTCCAAACGTATTCCATTCCAAAATATGATTTGGAATACTTCGAAGTGGAATGCACCTGTATTCCAAAACGCAATCCATTCCAATGCATGTTGTATTCAAAACGTGATCCATTCCAATACATTAGTTTTTTTTAATCACCTGTTTTATTTCAAAACATGTTTCGAAACAACACCTTTTGGAATGCAACACATAATAGTAGATTTTAATACCTCAAAGCAGAGGTTACCAGCAACTGTTTAACAGGCCTTCACCTGGAACCCGTTTATAGATTGATAACTTATACATGCTTGCAAAAACAAAAACACCAGTCAGATTAACCAGACCACCTTCGTCATGCACAAAATGAATGACTGAAGAAGTCGAAATTTACTTACAGTAAGCCCTTTCTATAAAGATCCCTGCCGTCACCAGCAGGTACAGCGTCATCCAGAAGATCTGCAGCCTGTAGTTCTGCACCTTGCTGCTGAAGCTGTTGAGTCGTTTAGTCAGCCTGTTGGTGGAGTAGACCTTGGACTTGGTGCCGACCCGCAGTCTCTGCTCGAACCCAACAGCCACCGTCGTGTGACGACGTTCCAAACTCCCCGCTTCGTTACTATGGAAACGAAAAAAAGCAACATACTCATTTTTTAAAGGAATCGAAGATTTCAGACGTCCGACAAGTATTGCTATCCTCGGCGTCCTGAATTCACCCATGTCATCCTCTAATTTCCAATGTCGTCTTCTAACTCCCGGTCCGATTCTAAGAATCTTGACTTCCTTCTGTTCTGCTTATCAATCTTCCTATACCTACGTACTCTGTCTGGACAAACAAACACACAAACACACAGCTTTGATACCCAAAACAATAATTTCTTACCTGGAAGTAAAAACGACAAAGGTTCTGTAAATAGTAAACCAGGAAGCGTAGCATGTTTCTTACACCCTACCCCAAATTGAATCTTGCTCTCTCTGAATACGTTCATGTCTACTCTACATTTTCCTTTTGCTTGTGCTTTTCTTTACGCCCCCCTATCTCTTCTAACCGACGTCAAAAACCTATGATCATCAATAAACAAACTTCTATCCAAGAATAAAAAAATGGCGCAGATAGATGATGTCTCAAACTCGTGCCGGAATTTTTCTACTCAGCGTATTGTTAGATTTTGACACATCATTATTTGCTGATAATTGAACAGTTGTATTGAGACTTACTGGTAGGCTTGGTGTACTTGTTTCAGACGAACTATGGTATTCTCCCTTCTCAATCCTGGCCTGGGCTCGACATCTTCAGAGTCAGGAATCTTGATATTGTTGCCTGTAAAACCATTAAAAAGAGATATTATTAAGTGTGTTTTTTTTAACTCACGATTTAGACAATTGTGAAATAACTGCGAAGTAAGTATCAAAACAATAAGCGTGTTGTGTTGTCAGTCTACTCTCGAATTATCGCTTTAAGGGATCATTAGATGTTAACAGTAGATTTGTATGCGTATTGCTGAGAAAAAGGTTAACAGACATGCATACTCAAACCTTCCTCCACAATCTATCTATCAATAGCGGCAAATTAAGACTGTATACAAATCTTAAGTCCGACTACACTATGGAAAACTATTTAAATCACCCTGATTTTGAGCTAAGATCATCTTTATGTAAAATGAGACTAAGTGCCCACACATTAGATATAGAAAAAGGCAGGTACAAGAAACTGTCTCTAAGTGAGAGATATTGTAAATACTGTACAGAGGGAGCAGTGAAAGATTAAATGCATTTTATCTGTCATTGTCCACATTACAATTTTGAAAGACAAAAGTTATTCGAAGAAGTCTCTGCTATTTTTCCAAGTTTTTCACATCTCAACAAACAACAAAAGACTATATTACTGCTAAAGTCTCTCGACCCATCTATTTTTCATAAAGTCGGACAATTCATCTCCCACTGCCTCCAGAGAAGAAGTCAAACCCCACAATAGCTAAACTAGAAATAGAATGGTAGTTACCATCTTGCTCTTACCTCTTTCTGTATTAGTTATCCTCTCTTTGTCATATATGCATGATACGTTATTAGTTTTAAGTAGAAATAGAAAGTTAGATTAGAAGCAGAACTCCATGTTAGCATATGGTTTTATACCATTCTTCAATACATTCTGTACTCTTTGTCCTTGTCAGTTTGGAATTAGCATTCAGGCATGAATTTGCAATAAAGAATTTCAATTAACGTTTGTGACTCTAATATTCCTGCTTGTAGAAAATGAAGTACACATTGGAGGAGCGTTGCGCCACCAAACTACTCACAGTTAGAACACGCTAAGGCAAACACCCCCACACTCCCAAAAGTACATGTAAGGGGATGAGTTTGTGTACAACTACCATGGCTATAAGTCGTTATCTGTACCCAACTCATATCTGAGCTCCAAGATCAGAATTGGTGTGGTACGCATTTTCAGCTTATACTTTTTATCGAAACCACTGCATTAACTACTGGTAAGTTATATAGAGAAATTCTGAATCTCTTTCTGATAAACTAATGGAATAGTAGGGGTGCTATGCCATTAATTCACCATAAGAAGATTGCATGCTGTAAGTCCTGGTGGTATAATGGATAGAATTTTCTACCTATAGCTATCCAATACAAAAGTAGTTAGCACGTTTTTAAAGACGATAATTTTCAGTACTAAATAAACGGGATAAATAACCAAAGCTGTATTAGGGGGAGGGGGGTGCTTTTTGCATGTGCCTTTTGTAATATACATGTACTATAAGACATCCCACCTGGCAGGTCCATGGGGAGTCCTGCCCTGTTGAGGGCGTGTTTCTGGTCACCCAGGATGTTGAGGAAGTCCTGCAGCGTCAGGACCTCCTGGTGGCTCACCCCTCCTGCCTCCATCATGGCGTCCACCAGCTGGTTCAGCTGATCCTGCTCCACCTCCGTGTTCACCATGTCCATCATCGACCTGGAATGAGGCAGAACCTTTCTTTTTTACTCCGTGAAGGAGGTCAGTGACCTCCGACGGAGTATTGTAATCAGTTGTGTGTGTACGTTCGCAGCTGATCCCTTTGCTGCATTGGTATCTAGTTTTCATGTCGTCTGCTAGTATGCGCAAGATGATGCATGTTGTTTTGAAAAGACTGTAATTCCGTGGTGGTAAATGATGGTAATTTCATTCTTGCAGCATATTGTTAGACATAAATCATGCAAATCAGAGACTCATTTACATAATTTATGAGCAAATGCCACAATAGCCTTTCTCGATAAGATTAGACTTTCATACTTTGAATAAATTGTTTATGTCTGGATCTGTGTCTTCGCAACTATAAATCAAGATCCTTTTAATGCAATTGTCTAAAATTTAATGTCGGTAGTTCAAGAGAGTACCAAACATCCTAGCCACACCGATTACATCATGATTACTTCACGGAGGATTGTATCCTATTCTTGTTTTGCTTGTTCTCATAGTTATATCTAAGGTCTAGACCATACTCTGTAAGTTTCTGCTTCGAAATCATTGAGGTCATCTATAACTTTTACTGGTCAGCTTCAGATTTTTACAATTGAACTGCCGTAACGTAAGTGGAACTCCCTACCACCGAGTACTGTGGAGACATCCTCACAACGCTTGTAGTCAAATGTGCAAAGGTTAGGTTTGGCAGATCTTTCAGTGTAATACAACCAGCTGCTGCTACACTGGAGGCCTGTGAATGTGGTTTCTTATACCCCCGTTCCACTTGACGGCGCTCGAAATGACGACCTTGGCGATCTTTCGCCGCATTCTCCGCACTTCGGCTGATTTCAGGTCGCAGAGAGCACGCAGTGAGAGCGCCGTCAAGTGGAATGGGGGTATAAGCTATTGGAGTCACTACATTGCTCAGAAGTCTCTGCCCCTCACCTGAGCATGTTCTTGAACTCATCCTTGGTCAGTTTCTCGTCTCTGTCCACATCGTACATGTTGAACATCAGCTTGGCCTTGTCATCACCGGTACCTGGCAGATATAAAGCAGCATCCTTTGTTTAGCGGGCTTTATTTTGGATTAAGCTTGGGGTTCGAATCTCAGCTTAGCCATCAGAGCTACATGCAAAAAACTACTAGTAGGGGGGGATTGGTTGTTATTCTTATGTTTAAAGAGAGTTACATCCTTACATCGTCAACGAAAGCAACAAACTCGTAAAGAAGATTATTAGTGCATTGTACACCCTGGCGTGCAATTACCAATTAGTTCCGTAGCATGTACGTACGAACTGCCACGGACTTTCTAGGGGCCGTTCGATCGTTACACAGTCAACTTGGGTGCCTTTAACTTTTCTGACATCATAGATCTTCAGAATTTCTGACATCATAGATCTTCAGAATTAAAATGTCTGGCCAGGACAAGTTTAAAAATTAATTCCTATCTAAAAATGGGATAAGAACCTTTAGCAAAGATGACGATGACGTCCAGGAACTCGCGGAAGTTGATGTATCCGCTGCCGTCCTTGTCCACCAAGTTGAACATCTGCTCCACGAAGATGGAGTCCGGCTTCATGGACAGGCACTGAGCAAACTCCGTCTTGGTCAGCTCACAGGATAGGACCTCCTGGGCCTCGCGGAAGCTCATGTGGTCATCTATGGGATTGTCTTCGTTGAATGCCTTCAAGATATGGTATTCATTGTAAACGAATTTGAAGATTAAAAAAAAACCCATAAAACTAATAACATTCTATCACTTAGGAGGATGAAGTTATTGAACTACTACAATAAACCATATATTATGTACTGTGATTCATTTTGCCGCCTACCCTAACATTTAAGAAATAACATCCAACAGAACGAAGGGAACTATACTCATGCATTAACGAGTATAAACTTAAGTATACTTATTCGTAAACCAATGGCCACATTTTCATATTTCCCAATTGCATCACTGTTACTAGTATAGAAATGAGTGTAGAAAGGAACTAGCTATAATTATTAGGAACAGCGCGAATACAGATACATGTGCAGATAGTTACATGCGCAGATACATGTACAGGGACATGTGCAGATACATGTGCTGGTACATTGTGCAGATAGATGTGCAGGTACATAAATATTATGTAGATACATGTACAATGTACAGATACATGTGAAGATACATGTCCAGAAAGATGTGCATGTTCATATGCTGGTACATGTGCAGATGCATTCGCAGATACATGTGAATGTGCAGATACATATACAAACCTGGGCAAAGTTGATCCTGAAGAACCTCTCTAGCAGCTTCTGCCGGTCAGCCTTGGTCTTGACCTTGCTCATCAGCTCCTTGCCCTTCATCTCGTGTTTGTTACAACTCAGACCTTCCTGTCCGAAGAACTTCTCCAGCTCGCGCAGGCAGAAGTTATGCTCACCCTCCGTGTCGAAATGCAGAATCTAGGACAGGAAAAACACAAAAATGATTCTGGTCAGATAGTGGGCACCATCGTAAAGGAACTGTAGAATCCAATATTGGCAGTCTGAATACTAACGTTAATGTCATATTTTTTATTAGACTGACTAACTGTATCAGATAGGGCACCAAGAGGATGGTGAAACATCAGTAGGTAATACAAAAGTAATTTAACACTATTCAGACCGGGCTTTTTTGGTCATCCTGAGACTCGATGGGGGGAGGAGCTTTTGAGGCCCGTCCCCTTTAAATTAATTTCTAAACCACTTGTCGTATGACCACCAAATTTTCAGAGGATGGAGTACTAACAAAACAAGATCAAATGTATTCACTATCGATCATTTTCAGTCAGTAGTGAAAGCATATGGAACTCTTTCAGGCACAACACTCCAGGACAAGTTAAACAAGTGGTTGTGAATAAAGAACTTTGCTATTCGATGACCATTGATGTCACTTACCAGGTCATACTCTTTAGGAATCTTCATGGCTAGCATGGTTCCGTTCCGCTCCACGGCCAGGTAGATGTCCAGCCTGGCGTGGTTCTTCAGGTCGATGGTCCGGATGGTGTTCAGGCACTGGTCCAACACCTTCACCTCCTTCCCCGGACCCAGGACCACCTGCACGCTGTGTTCTCCTTCCTTCCCGCCCATGTACTCAGATGCTAATAGAAAGGAGATGAAAAGCGATCAATGTACAACTGTTGAACCCGACCCTCAAGGGGTCGACCGGTCACAAGGGGTGCCGGTGTCACGGAAATGAAAAGAAACCTACAGTGGGCGTCACTGGATGACAGGCGAAAAATGTCCAGACTATGCATGATGTACAAAATGACTAATAAACTGGTGGATGTACCAACTACCAAGTACCTAATACCAGCTCAGAAGAGAACAAGAAACAGTCATGCCTTCAAGTACCAGAGCTGCCAACCAAGGATTGAGGTGTTCAAAAACTCATTTTTTCCTAGAACAATCGTAGAGTGGAACTCGCTGCCACCAAGTACAGTAGGGGCATCGTCAATAGATAGCTTTAAACAATGTCTAGAGTTAGACGTTCAAAGGTTAGGTGTAACAGGTCGTTCGGTGTAATGTAGCCAGCTGCCGCCACGCCGCGTGCCTGCGAAGCTGGTGTGTTACGCCGAAGGGCGGTTATACCGGCTATATAAATACAGATACAGATACCTCAGTTTATTTCGGTTTCCCATTCGAGGCTGCACACCCTCAAGTCCAGCGACCGTCTTTTCCATGGAATAATTCACAAGCAAAATAAATGTAATACTATATGGAATGGAAGGATATCCCTTCATCTACAAGACCAACTGAGTTTTGTTTCTTCAACCTCTTTAACCCTCAAACCACCGTATGGGGTCAAAACTGACCCCAGGCGTATATGAATATGTGCCATTTCGACATTTCTTGTCGAAAACAAAATTCCTGATATGAGTTTATTTGTATATATGTCTTACAACTTCTCATCCGTTTTTACTGAGATTGGCTCATCGTTGATTGAGTTATCGTAGAAAGTTTATACGTGGTCCAGTGGGGTCAAAACTGACCCCAACATTTTTAAACACGTGTGAGTCTTTTGTTGTCCTCGATATTTCTTCCAGGTAATAGTTTGCTTGAGTTTTTTGCTGCCCTTTGAATGACCTCAACATTTAAATCAGGAAACTCAAAGATTGTGACCGTAGACCAAATTTTCCTACGTTAACCCTGCCAAAGCTTCTCCACTTCACCACAAAATTTCCAACCTTGTTTATTTTTCAACCTTGGCTATATTGTACGACGTTGTTATTCGTCCATGAAGGTTAGACATAGAGGTAATGTGATACACAAGAAAACAGTTACTCAAACTCTATCCAGGTGCTCGAGTAACTGTTTTCTTGTGTAACGTTGATATTCTTTTTTTTCTTACCCAGTATGGTTGATGCCCCGCTCTCCTTGCGTGCTTCTTTGGTGGTCTGGGTCTTCCTGTGCTCAATCCTCTCCTTGGCTTCTTGAAGTTTTCTCCGCTTAGCCAGACACATCAGCACCGAAACGCAGCCTTTAAAGGAGTGCATATCAGAAAAATGATGAAGTTTTGTGACATGAAAAATGACGATACACAGATATATTGGATTCAGGATAACAACCGGTCTTTCAAGACGCACTGGCAAGATTCTAAGAAATGAATCATGAGTAGTTTTGCTCCTATACAAAAAGAAAAGGGAAGGCAACATGAGGTTTTATCACGTGAACAATTAAGACGACACTCGATTTCTACGTCCACCATGTTGGTGGGTTCATTGCGTCATATTCACGTGAGTCCCGTCATAGTCACGTGAGTGCCAAAATACACATACAGCCCCATAGCTCTATAGGACAATAGTTGGAACACTAACGTTGACCTGCTATTGTATTCAAAACCGTGCCTATCTAGTTCTATGCCTGAATGGATTAGGAATGGATCAGGCACGGTTCTGGATAGTTTCCACCTATCCAAGAACGTAGATTTGCCTCTGTCACACATTCACGAATTTTGTCTCCCGAACACTAGCCGGAAACCCCTACCCCCACCCCCAAACATGGTTTGGAGTAGGTTTGGGGTAAGATCGGCTAGTGTTCGGCCATATCGGCTACAGTTCAGTTGCGCCAGCCAAATGTTTCAAAATGTTGACAACATTTGGGTGTGGACGGTAGGTTTGGCCATGGTTGGCTGGTGCTTAGCTGATGTTCCGGAGTAGGTGGAGGCATGGTTGGCATTCAATTTTAACTCAAATTTAACTCAAATTCGATTCGATTCGTTTAGAAAGGTAGGCGTGATTGGGGGAAGGTTCTGAATGTGTGATAGGGGGTTAAAGCACGGTTCTGGATACAGTACTTGCACACTCACCAACTACGAAGAGTCCCATCGCGCCGAACGACACGGCATAGGACCACTCGCTGCCGCTGAAGTAGTCGAAGGTCTGCCGTTTGAAGTCTGCCGGGTCGCCCAGTCTGTCAGGGGTGCACGGCTCCATGTCCAACTGACTCAGTTGTTTGGGCTGGAAACAGGGAGAATCTGCGAAGGTGGGGACGAATCGGGCTTTGTTTATTGTTTATTGTTTATTTTATATTGCACATAAAAAAACGAAATACAGAAAATGAATGTCAGTAATCGAATAACACAAAGAATAGGAACTAAATCAACTGTTCAAAATAAATGTGCCGGGGGCAGAAAAGAAGCCGTATGGCTTGTACGAGTTCCCCCCATTGTAACAAAAAGCATAATTAATAATGATAATAATAATAATAATAATAACAACAACAACAACTTCACTAATAAAGGAGAGAAAATACTGATTACTTATGTGCTGATGGCTTTGATTACATTAAAATTTTAGCGAAAAGAAGAGAAAACGAAATATCTATCAATTAGCAACTTAGAACATACAAAAAATATATACTCATTTCTCACTACAGAAACTAAATGGTATTATATAAGAACGAAAAGAATATTTAGTTTAGTTTCATGACCGGTATCTGAGTATTGATAATTTACGGCACAGGACGGCCGTCACAAAACTGCGAATCAGCCACAAATTACATATCGAAACTTAAACCGGAGGACATAACCGTACTCCCCTGGAACAACGAATTTGTCGATACTGTGATCAAAGAAGAATTGAAGATGAGCAACATTTTGCAATAGAATGTAAATTATACAACATGGAAGAGAGCTGAACTTTATAGTCATTATAGATATAGTCATTATAGATACAACCCATGTTTTCCTACTTCATACACCTCAGCAGTACAGACAAATTTATATTTTTAATGATCTTCGATTATGAAACATATCTGTTCTTACCTTTTTACCATTACTAAGATGCGAGAAGAAGTCGAATTCACTTAGTTGTAGTTACTTAACAATGTATATAATGTGACATTACCTGTATACTATTCTTTTGTTGTGACCTTTACTTAACCGAGTGGGTATATATGTACAATAAAGGTCTTCCATCATTCATTACCAATAAAAATAGACAATTAAAGTGACAAGAGTAAAAGTTACAAGCATATGATTATCTAGGTCTTGGCTCTCAAGTTTGTTATTACATGTAGATACTCTTGTACATCTTTCTCATAGTTGTACCCTTAGCCTAATGTTTACAGTACTCTTGTGAATGTGTAAGGCCATGTTGATTTGATTATATGGATGACATCATGTGGGATCCCCAAAACTGATGCGAGCGTGCAAATTTTTTAAAAAATGGCCAAAAGAAGGTGTAATCATGAAATCTAAGTGGTCAGGAAGGTGGAACGAATGACTAAACACAAATGGTATATACCAAACATCTTCTTCTTAGACTTTTGATTTGACTTAAGCATTCTACGACATTAGTATCTGTTTTCTGATATTTTCTTAATTATAATAATACGACACATATTTGCTCATTTTACAGCTGCTTTGTATGATTTAAAATATGGTTGAAAACGTTTTTTTGGAAACGAACAAAAAATGATGCGCGCGTGGATGTCATCCATATAATCAAATCAACTAGCCAAATTGTGAATAAAGGTGTCAGTGTCGAAGGCCTATGAAGATATGTTTAAGATGAAATAGATAAATAGAAGCTCTTAACTGACCGGTGGCGAGGAAGACGTCCTCCTGCATGTCCATGTCTGTGATATTGGTGATGCTACTGATGACGTCATATAGTGTCAGGTTCCTGATCTGGTCCACTTCAGCCTCTGTGAACAACCTGCACAAAAAGCAACACAGGGTCAGTTCTTTTCACTCCGTGAAGGAGGTCAGTTGTCGCCGTTGGACATTGTTATCATTAACCCTCAAACCACCGTATGGGGTCAAAACTGACCCCAGACGTATATAAATATGCGCCATTTTTACATTCCTTGTCGAAAACGAAATTTCTCCTATGAGTTTGTTTGTATATAATGAATGAATGAACTTTATTGCTCAACAATCGTACATGGTACAATGTGTGGCAGTAATACAACAATACTACAAAACTAGACTATCTTATTACATTTCTTACTACAAACTACTATCTATACAGTATATGAGTAACAATATGGTTATGTGTTGACAATATGGTCTCGCTTATGAAATAAAGTGTACAGAAATTGGCCTACGTAGGCAGATATGGTAGTTGGACATGACAATAATTTATGGAATGTATCGTACTGTGTATCAGATAGGGTGAACTTAGTCTTAGTAGTAATAGTCTGTAACAATGTATCTCTTTCTTTTCTATAGGTGGGACAAGTCATAACAAAATGAAATTCATCTTCAATACTCTCATTACATGTGGGACACAGTCTCTGAGTGGCTGGTGTGTTGTGGTGTCGACCTTTTTCGATTTGAAGACAATGCGCGCTGATTCTCAGTTTTGTTATGCTAGTTGCGAACGATTTATTATAAATTGATGTGAGATAATCTTCCATGCCAAAGTGCTTCTTAATTTTTGAATATGTATGAAGTTTACTAGTGTTTCTAAGTTGTTCCCTCCAGCCAGAAAGAAACGTGTCTTTCAGACGCTCTTTAAATATGATTCCAAAACGGTTGGCATTTGTACGGTTTTACTGAGATTGGCTCATTGTTGATTGAGTTATCCTAGAAAGTTTATGCGTTGTTCAGTGGGGTCAAAATTGACCCCAGAAAAATGTTATGCATTTTTAAACACATTTGCGTCTTTTTTTGTCCCCGAAATTTCTTCCAGATGATATGTTTGCTTGAGCTTTATGCTGTCATGACCTCATGCTTTGAATGAACGCAATATTGAATCAGGAAACTCAATAGTTGTGATTCTTGACTAAGTTGCCTATGGAATTGGGGTCAAAGGTCATCAACATTCCTGCCTGTGGACCTCTAGTGAAATTAAATTAAATTATGATAATAAGCAGAAATTATTCACACCTAATCATGTCAAACTATCCCTGATAGATTAATGAAACTGTACATACATACAAATCGCAAAAAGAGTCACACTAAAGAACCGTATTCGTGCAAAACATTATGGGGTCATTTTTGACCTCATACGGTAAGATTTGTCGCAATAAATCTACGGTGGTTTGAGGGTTAAATGCAATACGTTTATGTTCATTGAACGGTCTGTATTATAAAATACACTGCACCTCAAATACATTGATGTTTTAGATTGTGTATTGCAATGTACATGTATCTGCACGAAATTATAACTATTTATTCACATATTATGAGTATTGGGCAGGAAGCACAGCTTATGTGACGCCTTCTTGCTTATAACTTATTAGGGTAATCTGCACACGTTGTCACCCCCTCAGTTCTATGCTTTCAATTGTAAAAGATATGTATAAACAATAAACGCAATAAACAAGGCAATCAGAGTTCACCCCCTTACATACATATATATATATACTTATATACATATAACAAGTTATAGCTTCGCGACCCTCCTATGCCCACAACTCACCATGGTAGCAGCATCGATTATGTACATGTATCGCAATGCTTGTGTATTATTTTAAATGTAAAAGCGCGCACACACACACACACACTCACACACACACACACACACACACACACACAGTCGCACACACACATATACACATACACACACACACACACACACACACACGCACACACACACAGTCACACACACACACACACACACACACAGTCGCACACACACATATACACATACACACACACACACACACACACACACACGCACACACACACAGTCACACACACACACACACACATACACACATATATGCAAGTATATACACGTACACAACGAGAGAGTTAGAGAGCGGGGAGGGGGAGGAAAAACATCATATAATACCTGTGAGCCGCGATAACGTTCGATATGGGGTGTTTTAGCCCGCGTGATAACTAGCGGTATCACACGGGGTTCTAACGGTTGGGCTGGTACCTTGGGTTATACGGAATACACCTTGTTGTGTTGTATTATATATATATATATATTCACCCTCATCAACTAGGACACAATGAAGGATTACCCGTTTTGTCTGTAGTTCTCGAACCAGAAGCGGTCGCCATCGCGGATCCGTTCGAACTGGTCCTTGATGATTTCCCTGAACAGCGGACCCGGACCTCTCTCCGTGGTCTCCAGAAGGCCGCACACCCAGATGTCGCACTTGTCCGGGGTCCACGTGTTCTCTGCAGCGAATGCTGTGATGTTTGCTAGGAGCTGTGAATGCGTAAAGGAAAATTCAGCATCAAATCTGGATAGTTAAGTTTGTTTATGTCCACCCCTTCCTCTTTGGTTTACAAATTTTCTTCTACTATATTAAACTGGCCCCCGATAAACATTATTCTTCATATTTCAGGCAGCACACAATGCAATAACACACGCAAACACACACACACACTGTGCACGAGCGCGCGCACACATACATTCATACATGCACACAAACACGTGTACTTTTAACACACATGCACAATCATACACATACACACACATAGACACACAGACCGACACACAAATACACACACCAACACTCCTACACGAACATACGTACGGACACTATGACACAAAAGCACGCGGATCTTTCCATGCAGTTCATAACAAATCGCTAGAGGGTCCCCCTAACTGGGTACAGCATGTACAGACCACCCACCCCCGGATCCTGTGCGAACAGTGTGGGGTTGATATCGGAGAAGTTCTCTATCCTGTCCAGTCCGTACTCCACCCGGGCCGTGTTGTAGTCCGGCAGGCCGTGGTCCCGACCACGCTGGATGTTCAGCGCCATCAGGTCACGTCGGGAAAACTCCAACGGGCCAAACACACGACCTGGACCAACATAAATTCTCTTCATCATTTATTAAGATATCTTTATTAAGATATTATCAGTCTGTTTTTTAAGTGGGGTCGAATGGTGCAACAATAGAGTGTGTGGCTCAGAACCAAGAGGGCTCGAATCCTGCCATGTTACCAATCTTGCGCCCTTGGGAATGGCACTTTACACGACTTTCCTTGCTTCACTCAGGTGTAAATGAGTACCTAGCTTCGGTTAGGGACGTCCCTCGGATAGGACGTTACATGGAGGTCCCATGTTTGAGAAGAGCCAAACCCCACGCACGTTAAAGAACCCACCATACTTATCGACAAAAAGTAGGGGTCCTTCCCGGTGTGAGTGATTCAAACCTTACAGTCTTATGGCCGCACCTGGGATCGTATTGAGGTCACCTGAGTTAGCGCCGAATGGCGGCAGCAGCCCTTTCGATTAAGCCCTGATGGTTGCAAGGAAAGAGTAGCCGGCCCACCCTATAACAATACACCGATCTATAGACTCGGTTTTGGGGTCCTGAGAATCGGCGGAAGATGCACAGGAACAACAACCAGCGGTTAGCGGGTGGGAAGATACCTCGGGAGTGACTCTAACGGTTCGTTCATTTAAGTATTTATGTGTTATGCTAGTTTGGATGGGCTATATGATAATAGCGTTAATGACCCGGTTTCTCGGTGTATATGGTGTGATAAGACCTTGACAGTTTCTATAACTACTCGGTGGTTGTAGCAACAGCAGGTTCTTTTCTGTTTCATCAATACCATCACTCTCTGTACATTATCCATGCAGTTTATAACAAAATCGCTAGAGGGCCTCCCATCTGGGTGTCATTACCTCTAAGATCCTCAGTGATGACGTTGTCCTCTCGTTCGGTGACCTGTGACGACATGCCCAGAAGGAACTCCTCTATTCCGTCAAACGTCTCGCTAGCGTTTCCCTTGAAACCTTCCTCCAGGGGTTCCTATGGAAAACAAACGAATGAATGAACGAATGAATGAATGAATGAATGAATGAATGGTGACTTTCTTTGCATGCGTCTTATATAGCTGTGAGCGTGGTATTAATCAAACGCCCAGGAATACACATTGACTATGATATCCTTTACAATAAAATAGCAGCTTGTTTTTGTGTATTTTTTTAGGTGTTTAAGCATTTTGTGTTCAAAATTAGGTGACTTGCTACCAGTCGAATCTGACAACAAATGGAGTGTGCTTTTCAAGTAAACAGGGAACATGTGGTTTATAACGTTACAATCTACAGTGATAACATCATACCGTCTGTAAATAGAAAAGGAATACAGATACAATAGAAAACTATTTTTCGAAATATTTCAACAGATGTTGTGGTATATAAATATCAAGGAAGCAACCCTTATTATTTCAGATTCTGTCATCAACGAAACACCAAAGGTACGCATAATTCCGCCCCCCTTGCGCTATGCATCCTGGGAATGGGTAAAAGAGTGTACCCACCACGGAGTTCCAGTAGGAGTTGCAGGTGCGGAGTCCGTGGAAGTACGCGCCGCCCGTGTGAGGACTGGTGAAGGCGGTGGTACTGCGCCAGGCACACGTCCCGTCTGACCTACTGTGGGTTTAAAAAGATAACAACGCTGTCAAATGTTTACTCAATAAACATCCCATTTAGACAGTACAAGGTGCCGCAAGTAACCATTGGCAGACTTACTTGTCATTATCGTCATTAGTAAAGCACACTTTGAGTGCAGTGGACATATTCTAGAAGTTCACTTTGCCCCAAGTACACTAAAAGTGCCATTAGAGGTAAAGATGCATACAAGGTGATTCTTGTTTTTAGCATATTGTCTCCTCTACAAAGGTTTGAATTTAAGTTTTCAACTGCAGTACTACCTAAAATCAATAGGGAGCTCTTTACCGAAGGTTTAGCCTCTGACCTACTGTGGGGAAAGTTAAAAAGATAACAACACAATCAAATGTTTACTCAATAAACACCACACTTAAACAGTACAAAGAGAGAGCAAACGCGATTATCTCAACTGTTGTCTTTTTGAGATGCATACGCCTTCTAAACCCCAAGCGTACGCCTACTAAACTCCAAGCAGACGTTGGAAGGGAAAATCGTAACGGTTACCCAGTAACAAACTGCTTCTCATAGAACGGAAGGCAAGAAAAACGTAACGATTTTGCCTCCCAACGTCTGCTTGGATATTGATGTTTTATGAAACTTACACTCTGCTGCGCCTGTACACCCCCGGCGGCACAATGGTATGGCCCCACCTCATGGCGGCAGACTGGAACACGTGTGTGATACCCGGATGTACAGACGATTTGTAACCTTCAGGACAACAACATCAACAAAAATATTTACAAAATCAAATGCTTTTTTAACTGTTTCACACACCTATAATCAAATTACTGTAATGATTTATTCTAAACACTGATTTCTCTGATGAGCACTCAGCATTTGGAAAAGAGTATGGGAGTTGAACACACACACCACGACCAGAGGACTAGCCCCCTGCTGTAGTGATTGCACTGCTGTGTGGCCCAGGGCTATTGAAAAGGAGATGGGCGCCGCCCTATGCGTCACCTGATGCGGGAAGGAACTTTAACTTTTCACTTTTATTCTTAACACTTTCACTAAGTATTGCTGTCACATCTGTATTAAAATACAATCTTGAGAATTCAAACGTTACAGAACCAGAAACTTTCACAATTGCGCAGAAAGTTTCCATCTTAAATTAATTTACGACAATTAAAAGAATTCTTTGATAAGAATTATCGCACACGTAGGACCAAACTATTATTACTTCATATTTTTCTACATATTATTGGTACAGTGGAATAAGTACCTACTTGAACTACATATACATATGCTTTTACCTGTGTAATTTGCAGGGTCTTCTCCTAAGAAGGCCGGAAGCCAGTCGTACAGGACAATTTTCTGGAAGAAAAGTATGTGATTTGGTGAAACTCATCTCCTCTTCCAAACTCAGCATAAAATCTTGATCAGAAAAAAATTCACACAATGAAATCATTACAAATCTCGGTGTAGATTCCATGTGTTGAACTGTTTTGTTTTTTTTGTCTCCAACTTTGTTTTCAACGTTTAGAAAAAGTGGGTCCAGTTGTACTTAAATGGATGAAGACCTTTCTTATACGTCTTTCCCAACTGGACTAAGAACAGGTCATATGTTTCCAAACATACACATGCACAATGCCATATAAGGTTACACAGACTACTACATTCGTCTTCCTTAAGCCTTTGTCACGCATTCAGAACCTTCCTCCGATCACCAACCAACCAAGGTTGGCTGAAGTTTGGGAATAGTCTGACCTACCTTTCTATACGACTCGAATCAAATTTGAGTAAAATTTGAGTCAAAATTGACCCCCGAACACTGCTGACCTACTCCTGAACACCAGCAAACCACCAGCCGAACCCTCCGAATATTTGAAACATTTTGAATTATTCGGCTAGCGCAGCCGAACAGTAGCCGTCCTCGCCGAACACCAGCCAACCACAGCAGACCTTGTCCCAATTAAACCTACTCCTAACCATGGCTGGGGGAGTCCGGCAGTGTTCGGTAGGCCATGTGTGACAGGGGTTCTAATGGGGTAACAGAAATGAGGTGAACTGTCTTGCTGACCTGGTGTGAGGCGATAACCCACTTGCGAGCCTCGTTGAAGACCTTCTCGTCGTTCCAGGTCGGGAACTGCCGGTGGATCTGGTCGGCCAGGAAGTTGTCCCAAACGTCAGGAGGAACGGGTTCTCATTACCACGGGGGTTCCCGATTTCTGGATGGGGGGTGGTGATTAAGTGTAACCTGATGAAATTTACCCTCCACTTAAAGCTGCATTATGTGACATTAGGACGATACAAAAGACTCGTTGAAGTGTCATTCGGAAAGTGGAGGTGCCAAAAAATTACACCATACGGGTGTGTTTAAAAGTTTGAAACACACTGCTGTCAGCCATGTCTGTTTACAGTCTGGTAGTTTGTGGTGGTGAGTTAGCCTCTACCAGGCTCCAGAGTAGAAAGAGTAGAAATTGGCCAAATAGATACCATGCCAGGCACGGTTCTGGATGGTCTCCGCGTATCCAAGAACGTAACAGTGAGATATGCCCCAGGCATGATTCTGGACACGCGTGAACAATCCAGGACCATGTCTAAGCATGGTTTGGAATACAGTACGGTTCTGGGTGCAACAGCCACCTATCAACCAACTGTCAAAATCACCTCCCACCCACAATACAACTGAAGCTACTTGGACACAAAAACAAACCCACGACCCAGCCACCCAAAACAATACTTCCGTACCCATACGTAATAAACCTACTGAAGAAGCGGTAAGACGGTTTGAGTACGTGGTCCCTCGGTGGGGGCGGGTTGGCGAAGGGCAGACCCAGGGTGTTGTAGGCGGGGTAGAGATCTCCGCAGTCCGCGTGACCTTGGTCCCCGCACGACATGAGTCGGCCTGGGCGGTCCTCACTGAACAACCTGCATGGGGAAATGGGGGAGGGGGAGAGAGAAAAGCATTCTTAGTAAAGCCCCTGTCACACATAGCCAATATGGCCTCCCGGTTGGGAGTAGGTCGACAGCAAACTTAAGGTCGGCTGTGGTCGGCTGGTGTTCGGCGTGGTTGGCTACAGTTTGGCTGCGTCAACCGAATGTTTCAAAATGTTTAAAACATTCGGGTGTGGGCAGAAGGTTGACATGGTTGGCTGGCGATTAACTGGCGCTTTGGGTGTGGTTGGGAGTCAAGTTTGACTCAAGTTTAACACAAATTCAATTCCATTCGTATAGGAAGGTAGGCGTGGCCTAAATCTGGTCCGACTGCTCCCGAACTGCAGCCAACCTTGGTTGGTATGGGGAAGGTTCTAAATGTGTGACAGGGGCTTAAGAATTTCGTCACGATAATCATTACAAACAGCATTCAAAACATTCAAACGACGAACCACTGTGGACTAAATATGATCAAGGAATATGGAATGATACTATCATGGATTATCATTTACTAAATATGATTATTGAACTTGAATATATTGCTATAACTATTGTTTGTTAATATGATATCCTACGAAAATGACGTGTACGCCTTACCCCTCAAAAAACTCTCAGAAAAAACGGCCTAAGTCGACGAATGTATTATATAAAAGTTGACAAATATTTTGATGGTCCTCACCGAGATATCCTATCCAGTATTCACTTAACACTTTTAGCGACATGCTCACATAGTCAGTCCTGATGTTCGTTTTACAAACTAGGATATGATCATAACAATTAGTGTGTTGAATGCATATAAAAGGTAGTAAGTGCGCATTCCAATGATATATAAAACAATAAAACTGGTGAAATAGCAAAGGAGACATGATCAACAATTTGTTTTTTCTTGATAAATTTATATTGTTCTTTATATTGTTTTCCAGGAAGTCAGATATCTGTGAATTTCCAAGCTACATGTACATGTAATGTGTCATTGTTCCTAACCTGAGTGCGTCAGCCCAGGCCTTGGTCACTCCGTACATCAGTCCTCCGTCCAGGAAGGGGGTGATCTCGTTTAACTGGAAGAGCCACGCAGTGTATAACATTTCAGCTTTGTTCACCTTGTCGAGTTTCATTGGATGTGTGGTGGAGTGGGAGGGTGAGTGCGTGGGTGGGTGTGTTGGGTTAAATAGATGGATAGTTGAATGGTGTCGAGTTAAGTCAATGTGTGTTGTACCACAATTGTAACAGGAACAATGTAAGGCAAGGCGCTGTCTAAAACTATAGCTACTAGAGTTACATTAGTGCATATGAATGAATGAATCAATCAATCAATCAATCAAGACCTTGCACATGTATACACACACTGGATCACAACAAAAGAATAGTTTACAGTATGCGAATGTATTATTACCATTGTCACGCTAGCACCAGTAGTGTAGTCTAGCAGGTAAAGTCCACTTCTCGCTTCATTGCGAAGTGTAAAAATAGCTACGTACTTTTTTTATCATACGTTTGTTTCAACTGATTGAAAATAATTGAATTTGTCTGTTTTACTAGATATATGGTGGCGTCAAATGGCCGAGTGGAAGGCTAGCGGACACGAGATCGAGAGGTCACGGGTTCGATTCCTGACAAGACGTTGTGTGATTAGGAAAGACACTTACTTAACACGTACGACTTTCCTCACTCCATCCAGGTGTAAAATGGGTACCTGACTTCGGTTGGGGAGGCAAAAGGCGGTGGAAGGAGAGAAATGGGCTCCACCTTCCAATGCCGTGCCCTAGACGCAGT
Source organism: Branchiostoma floridae x Branchiostoma japonicum (assembly GCA_013266295.2). Lineage (NCBI taxonomy): Eukaryota > Metazoa > Chordata > Leptocardii > Amphioxiformes > Branchiostomatidae > Branchiostoma > Branchiostoma floridae x Branchiostoma japonicum. The sequence continues at coordinate 29,457,241 of CM023823.1, read as the reverse complement.
GGATAGCAAACCACTGAGCCTACGACCTCCAAAAGGTGGGAATACCTTTACCTTTTACGTTTTACTAGATATATGAAGTTAGTAATGAAGCCCACCTGTTGCCGAGGGTTGTTGGGAGAGTACCCGGTCACCCCCATGTCATAGCGGGACCGGAGGAAGGGGAGCTCCCTCCCCCCGCGTGAGTCGGGGTCGTAGTCCGGGTCCCCCCGCGGGATGGGGATGTTGAAGTACTCTATAGGACAGCCGGGACGCTGGGCGTCTAGGATCTCCTCAACTACCTGCTGGCCTGCGAACGGGGAGAGAGGAAGATTGCAAAATTTGCTAATAGTGTGGAGAGGTTTGTTAGTCTACATGAACTAGGTAAAGCCCCTGCACACATAGCCAAATATGGCCTGCCGAACACTGCCGAACTCCCCCAACCATGGTTAGGAGTAGGTCGGGAACAATGTAAGCTGTGTTTGGCTAGTGTTCGGCCAGGTCGGCTTCTAGATCTGTTCAAAGAAATAAGGGAAGGAAGGAAGGAAGGAAGGAAGGAAGGAAGGAAGGAAGGAAGGAAGGAAGGAAGGAAGGAAGGAAGGAAGGAAGGAAGGAAGGAAGGAAGGAAGGAAGGAAGGAAGGAAGGAAGGAAGGAAGGAAGGAAGGAAGGAAGGAAGGAAATGAAGCCACATTTCTTCCCGTCACCTTAACTTGTACTGACCGAAGAATGTGAGCAGTGCGCTCCTGTTGCGGTACGACCCGTTTCCCGTCAGTCCCTTCATGGTGAGCTCGCTGAGGGTGCGGGGGTTGGGCCGGTCCCAGCCCGACGGTTTGTACACGCCGTCATGGTAGTGGGACGGGAGGCGCCTGGTCAGGGGGCTGTCTGGGATAAAACAAAAATAGATGTGGGATATTAGGATTTTCTTGTACACAACCAGGAATGTCTCTTACCTGGCTTACGTTCCGGTGTCTATCAGACATGTTCCTCGGATTTTATGACTGAAGTTCTGCTTCTCACCGCTATATGTAGCCAAATTAGGTGGCGCTTTTGCGGCGAGAACACAATCCCAAACGTTTGTCACTGGGGTTAAAGGGGTCCTAAATTCCTACAATTAATGTCTGTCGGGAAATATCAATCCCTTCTGGACTTTAGGACCCCTTTGATTGTAGGAAGTGAAAAATGCATATTACTTTTACATTTACAGTAAAATATTCATTATGCACGCAAGTCTTAAAATGCATCGAAACCTGGACAAACTCCCCAGATACCCTCTAAACTATCCCAGACTGCACCGCGCAACCCCATTGGTGCCTATGCTTTGACCAAGAACGTTACGTTTTAGACCTAATTTCAGGGGCGATAAGAAAAAAATGTATCGTTTTGTGTTCTTTGATTCCTTATCCACAATTGGCCTTCTTGGAGTCCTTATCGCCCCTCATTCATGCCGAAATTATTGACAATGAAAAAACCGGCGTAATCTAATTATCTTTCCAATAAGCTGCGTAATCTAATTATCTGGTCAATAAAGATTTACATACAAATAAATTGAGAAAGTCAAAACACGCAAGATGAAACTGGCAGCTCACTGCATTGGACATCCCGATATTATAGCATCCAAGCTTGCGGTCAAGCAAAGTAAAGTAAGTAAGTTTTCAATAATCAGCTAATTGGTGTGCTTGTCTCATATCGTTTTTGCCGAAAATGTCTATGTTGACTTGAAGTGTATGAGCATTTCGTAATCCAAAGTTCCCGGATGTATCTATTGTGGTTCAGTATGGGGGGAAACGATATTGATATCGCTTTACAAACACGCGCCGCTTAAGTCGCACAAGCGAAATTTGTAAAAAGTCAGCTAGTCATGTATTCATTGAAGCATAGTCTATCAGAAAATAGCACTCCCTTCTGGACTTTAGGACTCCTTTAACCGGTTGACTTCCATATCCAGACCGCTTCTTTAATCCATTGGATTATCCTGTTGTCTATGACCTTGGGCCCCCTCCCAGTGCTAGAAAATGCCAATATCCTACATGTATGTTCTACCAACCTGATGAAATTGTTTACGGAAGAAATAGGTGTGACAACTCTCACAATACAAAAATAGCTAAATACACACAAGACCATTTTGTTATTAGAAAATATACTGAAACCCACGATTGGCCCTACCTGATTGTAGTGGACTTTTAGATATTTCCGTATGTTAGCCCTGTCCTAGGTTGTTGTCATGTGCCTGGACTAAATCTAATCGGCCATGGCTCAAGCTCACTTGCACTGCACCCCAGCAAGGGGGCTCTCTTACAAAGGCTTTTCCTTGGAACAACACAATCAACTCTGGCTCAAACTGGCGTACCTGCGATACCCCACTCGGGGTGTGCGCGGTTGTTGTACCAGCCGTCATAACCCTCGTACTCCACCTCCCGCTCCTGTTGAGAGAACTGTACCTGGAATCCTGGCGGAGAGAAGAGGAAACGCAGTTAGAGACTGACGTAACTACAGAAGCTTCTAACTCGATTTTTTAAAGGTAGTCCATATCCCTTTTCAGGTCGTAGGGGCAGTGTGCCTAGGGCGCAGTATTGGAAGGCCCAATCCTCTCCTTCCACCGCCTTTTACCTCCCAACCCATTTTACACCTGGGTGGTGGCGTGAGCCATGTTCTATGTACATGTATATTGTATCACGTTTCTAAAATAGTGTAGTATTAGACAAGTATTGAAATATAGAAGTCATAAGCATTAGATAGATATTAGTAATAGTGTAGATACCAATTTGATATGTTGTACCTGTAAAGAACTTGCCATACATTGTACCTGTTACAATTGTCGTGCAATAAAGTTTGATTGATTGATTGATTGATCGATTGATTGATTGATTGATTGATTGATTGATTGATTGTAAAGTGCCTTTCCCAAGAACACAACGTCTTGCTAGGAGTCGAACCCATGACCTCTAGGTCTTGCGTCCGCTAGTCTAGCCACTCGGGCATTCGGCGCCACACACTAATCATCAAAGAAATCGAATTATCAAATCCTTACAAATAACTTTTCATCACGTTTCTCGTAATCCTATCGATAGATAATCTAGATAAGATAAAATTATCCACTAGATTGCCCTTTTAGGGGTTGCCTAAATCTGGTCAGACTGCATATGAACTTCAACCTTGGTTGGTTGGTTGGTTGGTTGGTTGGTTGGTTGGTTGGTTGGTTGGTTGGTTGGTGGTCGGGGAAAGGTGTGTGATAGGGGCTTATTGTCAATCTTATGCTTTGTCTTGTTTTTGTTTAACGAATAAAACCCTATTCCTGTAGCACGTCGACAGAACGTACTGCACCTGCGCGAAACCCGTATTGTATTGTGCATAGCACTTTGGCAGAACGTCTCATATAAGGTTGTATTAGAGCATGTAAGGTTGACAGTCTGTCTGTAGTTTTCAGATGTTGTATAGGAAAAGATATCGTCTGCAACAGGCAAAATTTTGATGCAACGCTGACCAAACATCCAACGAAAAACGTGAAAAATCAGGGTTTTGCGCAGGCGCAGTACGTTCTTCCGACGTGCTTATTCCTGTACGCCACGTACTCCTAACATCGCGCTGTTAAATTTTTATTTTTTTATTTATTCGGCTGAAGACACAGCCAAGGCTGCCCAACTAGCACGGGGCTATTATTAAGGGCTAACCTTGAGGCCAGTCACTGTAGAATTTGCTCAATCGCACACCGGGGCATGCCCCTACTCTTTTTCGAAAGGTGTGGTGGGTTCTTTTACGTGCTCGAGATGTGGCTCTCCTCAAACACGGGACCTCCATTTTACGTCCTATCCGAGGGACGTCCCTAACCGAAGCTAGGTACTCATTTACACCTGAGTGAAGTGAGGAAAGTCGTGTAAAGTGCCTTTCCCAAGGGCACAAGATCGGTGACATGGGTGGGGATCGAACCCGGGACCTCTTGGCCCTGAGCCGAACGCGCTACCGCTGCGCCACCGACCCCACGACCATCGCGCTGTTACGTGGATGACTGACTATTCCTGGGGCCTATACACAGGCCAGCCCCCATTTAGGCCTTGCTTGGGGTGTAACTGAGATGTCTGTGGTAAAATGTGTTTATGTTGACCCTGGAGCCGAGGAGCGAGCCTGTAGACTGGCTCTGGCAACAGTCTGGCACCCAAGCTAGTGTGCCTGTCACACATTCACGACCTTCGTCCCCGTTAGGAGTGGGCTAGAGTCGGCTAGATCGGCTGGTGTTTGGTGAATTCGGCTACGGTTCGGGCTTACGCCAGCCGAATGTTTCAATGTGTAAAAAAAATCCGTGGGTCGTTCGGGAGGATCGAGAATTGTTGGCTGGTTTCAGACCGAAAGTCAGTAAAATACCAGCAGCTAATCATCCGGGAGTAAGTCAGCAGCGTTCGGGGCGTGTTTGCCAAGGGAGTTTGCCGGGGAGAGAAGGATCCTTCTCTCCCCTGGCAAACTCCCTTGGCTGCAAACCGTTTCTCCGCGACATAACACGCGTCGGTCGCCGAAAAAAAATAACGCCGCTCAGAAGACTGCGAAGGAGGCTAGGTTTTTTGAGCGTATAAACAGGCCCGCCACCGACGCGCGATTTGTGTGGCGCACCCTGGAGGTGCGACACGAAAACCGCCGCGCGGCTCCCCGCAGCTTGCTTAATATTGGTATTCAGAATCTTTGGACCCACCAGCGGCTAGACGGGATTCAAACCCACGACCTTGTGGCATTTGATCTTTCGGGATTCCTATGAGACAGTAGTGTTCTAAAATAGGTAAAGAGTCAGACATTTTCCCCATAACCCAGATATTGACACCTTCCGTTACCGAGAAAGTTCTTTGTCATAAGATGTGCAATTCTGTAGCTCTGTACAAATGCCTGCACATTGCGGCTTTTCATGTTTGTATTACGCTTGCCCTGGGCATTGTTTAACAGGTATGCATGTTTACTAAAACAACACGGAAAGGCGGCGCGGCTTTGTTACCATGGCATGATCAAGCTAGCACTAGAAAGTAGCACAGCACGGCGGTCTGTCCCTAGGGTAAAGGTTACAGAGGCTCCCGCGCGCGGTTTCCGTGGAGCCAGTCTCAACGGTAAATCTTTTATAACAGTTTCACAGGGACTCTCTTGTATAAATGAAATGAAATTCGCACTGCTCATACATTAAATGTTGTTCTTTTGATTACAGAGCTAAAATGTGTGTGAAATAACTCTCAAGCGCGTTACATGCTTATTCTTGTACAAGCCATATTAACCAAACAACTGATTTAAACCGGCCCCAAATTTCCCCCAAATACCTCATCTTTTGCATTTTCTAAAACATTATAACAAAATTGAGATTTGAGTCGGACAGTTTTTTTTCATTTCAAAGTTATTTAAGTGTTGCTAAGGTGGAAAAAATCGAAGAAAAATGCAATTTTTTAACTGTCAAGACCAATGATTCGAGAGTGCCACCGTCTTTGAAAAAAACATCCGGCACAGACCGAGGTTTTTGTCTTGTCTTCAATTTCAAATGTTTTTGAGGTAAGTTGAATTTGTTTTTGTTGCGATTGAAATACCATGTTTGCGCGCATGTCATGCCGCGTGGATATGGGGAGTGGATTATTTATATCCACGTAAACAAGAACTCTTGTTGAAAGCCACATTGCCCCGACGGCTGTGACATGACAGCTATGGGACCGGTGAGGTGAGGTGAGGTGAAACAAGAATTACGATCTTAAAGGTCACCCACGGTGAAGGCCGTAGCTTCGTTACATGTTACATATCCACTACAAAATGACGACATAGACGTACTGTCCAGAAATCGGTTTATATTTGTGAAAAGGTGGATTTCTTCTATTAGGAGGCACTCATGTAAAAAAAGGGCTTGAAGTCGCGGGTTTAACGTACATGACCGGGGGTGACCCCGAAATCAAACGCATGTTCGGTTCGAATTACGTCAGATCGAACATGATTCGGTTCGAAAAAAAATTGGAACATTTGGACCCAAATCTGACCACCGTGCAGTGCGCCTACATGTAACTCCTATCGCCTCTCCAGAGACGAACATTAGCGATAACAGTGATATATCCTAGCCTGTACTTATAGCATTTTAATTCCTTCGTTACAACGACAGATAAAATTGCCTAGCCTCTACCAGGCTTCAGAAGCGGCTAGAAGAATAGAAATAGACAGATAACATGTCAGGTGTACTCCTTTAACGGACCAACTCCCCTGGCACGTTATCTGTCTGTTGGGTCAATGTCTACTATTTCCAGCCGCTTCTGAAGCCTGGTAGAGGCTAGCGGCAAACTGTACTCCTTTAGCGGACCAACTCCCCTGGTATATCTGTCTATTTGTCAAATTTCTACTTTTCCCGGCCGCTTCTGAAGCCTGGTAGAGGCTAAAAAATTGAGGTCTCACCTTTAGACGTACTCTGTGTCAACCCAACGGACACAGCAGAAATCAACACCGCTAAACCAGCGAAGACCGCCCGCGCTCCTCCAACCATGGTGCGTCCGTCTCCTCAAAATGCTTCTCGCTCTTTCTAGACCCTGTTTTATGGTAGCAAAGTTCATAAAGCGTCTGAGTCACCCCCTACTGCGGCCAACCTTTCAAGTTTTTCCAAGAACAGGAAATAAAATAGTGTTGTCGGCCGGTCACACGTCCAAAGGTGAGGTTTCAAACTCTATACCTTAAAGACGTCTTTATTGCATGTACGTGTTTACTCAACAATTGCTCACAACCAATTGCAGTCTTAAGGTAGCGCATTTCTTGGTAAAGGAAGCAGATATCTGCGATTAGGTCACCAGTAATTAGCCGAACTACGCCCTTGAGTGGTAACCATCCGCGACGCAAAGTAATCCTGTTCAAAAATTGCTGGCCATTGCACTTAATACCTTTTCAAAGACATATTTAGTAACTTATTAATAGTTGTGCTTACAGGCTACTTATGGGTATTCAGAATCTTTAGACCCACCAGCGGCTAGACGGGATTCGAACCCACGACCTTGTGGCCTTTGATCTTTCGAGATTCCTATGAGACAGTAGTGTTCTAAAATAGGTAAAGAGTCAGACATAACCCTGATATTGACACCTTCCGTTACCGAGAAAGTTCTTTGTCATAAGATGTGCAATTCTTTAGCGTTGTACAAATGCCACCACATAGCGGCTTTTCATGTACGTATTACGAGTGCCCTGGGTATTGTTTAACAGGTGTCATGTTTACTAAAACAACACGGAAAGGGGGCGCGGCTTTGTTACCATATCGTGGCTCATTTCTAAGGTCTTTTTCTTATCCCTCCGCGCCCAAGTCACCGAACCTCGAGCCTTTATACACCTACACCTACATACCTGTAGTCGTCGTTGCGAAATTCTGAACGGGAGCTAAAAGAAAGGACATCGGTAGCAGGGGACACAGCGAAGAAGCACAGCTAACAACCTAGCAAGTAAGACTACTTCATTTAACAATGCACAGCTACTTCATTTCACAACTTAAAGGCATCCAATGCACTTTTAGGGCTACAAAAATATATCGTGGATGAGGAAACATCTGTCTGATATTAACATTTACTGCCATTCCTTGGCACGTTTTCGTCATCATTTCATACTTGAAGCGTTGGAAATAGCCCAAAACAAGCTAAACTTGAAAGGTTGGCCGCAGTAGGGGGTGATTTAGACGCTTTATGAACTTTGCTACCATAAAAAAGGGTCTAGAAAAAGCGAGAAGCATTTTGAGGAGCCGGACGCACCATGGTTGGAGGAGCGCGGGCGGTCTTCGCCGGTTTAGCGGTGTTGAGGCCTTGTACAGCGCTACAGAATTGCACATCTTATGACAAAGAACTTTCTCGGTAACGGAAGGTGTCAATATCCTGGTTATGGGGGAACATGTTTGACTCTTTATTTTTAGTACCACCAATATATATCTTACAACACAAAACAAGCAACCATTTTCTTTCAGCGACATCGCATTTTTAACATAGGCCGCGCCACGCGGCCTATTGTATAGTGCCCGGAATCACCTTGGTCGTTGGGCGATGGGCGTTGGGTCGCAAGAAGTTGCGCAATGTCTAACCGCACGTCACGCAATGCCAAGCCAGGCCTCCAAATTAACATGTTAATGGTGGATGGGTTGCAAAAAGTTGCGCAATGTCTAACCGCACGTTACGCAATGCGAATCCAGGCCTCGAAATTAACATGTGAATGCAGGATGGGTCACAAGAAGTTGCGCAATGTCGAATCGCACGCGTTACGCAATGCCAAGCCAGGCCCCAAAATTAACAATGTCCCGATGTCAAAATGACGCTAAATTTCAGCTCGGGATAATTCAAATTACGTTTCGGCAATTTCGGGGCAATTGGACAATTCTGACGTCCGCGTCATTTAGGAACGCGATCCATCTGTGGGAAGCAAAGGGAAGCAACACTGTCTATTTTTAGGTCTTTCAATTCACTCTTTTTAGCATTGCTGCAATTCGAGCAAGGTGAGCAAGTCATTGATAGTGCACACCCATGCCACCCAACCAGCTATTCCCATTTTGGCGGCCTATGGCCAGCTTTTTTTAAAAGCTTTCTTGTTACCTCAGAGATACAGTATACTATGGGATAGGGTTGATTCAACTTACTACATTAAAAGAAAATTGACTTTGAAAGTCCAGTTTTACTGCCCTGAAATCGCTTTGGGTGCCTTTAATGGGTGTATTTATTCTATTGCGTTACCCCCAATGGACCGGGTATCAAGATATAACAGATAACAGATATAACCTTTATTGTACGTTCATGCCCTATCGGGCTAAGTACAGGTAACATATGCAAACAGATGGTATATAGTACGGACAGGACATCTGATACTAATCTAACAACATTGGCTCTAAAAACTACTCTAATACAGAGGTTCGGCTTCTTCTCGTCTCTTTGTGATGTTAAAAATATAGTTTGAAATAGTTTGTTGGATACAGCATGGAAGAAAAATGAATTTTTCAATATTAGGCAGGGATTACAAGTATGGAAATGTTGTTGTAATATAGTTAATAAAAAGATGATTTCTAACGTTGCTATATAAACTACAATCTACGACAAAATTGACTTAATCTTTTAACTTGTTCAAGCTAGAATTGACAAATTCTTTGCTCCAGGGGTGTGTGGTCTAGCGCCTTTCTGATTTGATACGGAGTTTATAGAAAATACGTGAACTGGGATATACATGCAATAGCGTCGTAAAGAGGCCGTCACATTGCCAAATACGCGCGATCCTCGGTCGATCTCAAGACCGGGCGACCTTTCGGCGATCAACAAATACGGCCGAAGGTCGTCCACAATGTGACGCAGGCATTATATAAAGAACACGTTTCGCGTGTCAGCGAGCTTCGGCCGACTCCAAAAATCCCGAAAATTCGTGCGATGCTCGACGAAACATCGGGCGTACTACTGCCGTAAATGTCGTTTAGAGCTCGCCTACTCGTCGGCCATGGATTTTCGCGGATTGTGACGGCCCTAAAAGGGCGGGAACATCAACACCAATCATTGAAATCAATACCATTGAGACAGACGTGTACGTAATTGAATGATACCTCGAAAATCGTAACACAATCGTGAGCTTTATTTAGTTACGAGTATTGTCGAAAGTACCTCTTTCAAATTCCTTCACACAATCATGTTCACCATAAGACGATGTGGATTCAACGGTATAATATAACGCAGACGGTATTAGCTTTCCTGCTGCTGGTTAGACGTAGTGTCCTTGTGAAAGGTACATTACACGTGTACAATAGGTACACATGTACATGTACCTGAGGTACAAAGGTGGTGGAAGGAGAGGGATGGACTCCGCCTTCCAATACCATGACCTTGACACAGTGGATCAACAACCCACTGCCCCTATACCGTCTTAACTAAGCTGACAACATGCTTTCTTAACAGTGAGCTTACCAAAAATATCACCACTGATGGTTAGTAATAAAGAAACAAAGTCATAATCAACGTGTCGACAGATGCTGGTGTTATTTTTAAATTCACATTTTACATTCACATTAAATTATGTTACAGTGAAAGCATGTATGAATGACAGGGTGATTAACCATTTACATACAGCATAAATCATCATCATCATCATCATCGCCGCTCAAGTCATGTGTCGACTATGCGGGCCTCCACAGCTTTCCACTGCCTTCTTTATACAGCATAAATAGCTTGTCTTTTATCACAGATAGGTTAGCAAATCAGACCCTCTCCGTATTTGAAATGACATATAATGTCCCTGAATTTGTATAACCCACGAAAAAGCTGACCATTGTAATCGCTCCTGCTACATATTGCATATTGTCCAGTTACCAGAGCAGCCCTAACCTTCTTGGTAAAGACAGTCATCAATGTTGGCATTTCCCCCAAAGAGCACACAAAAAATTAAGAAAAAAAGTTAACATACCCTGCAGCAAGACGGTGTGTCCATCTTATGATCTCTTATGTGCGTGGAATTGCATGTACCAATATCCTGTGTGTGGATGTGCGTGGAACTGAAGGAGCTAGGGCTGTACTCCACACTGAGATCAATTAACAAACGTGTGGTAGCGACCTGCAAGGCACCGTAACGTTACCCACCCAGCTTCGGGGGCTGGTGAATATGTTGACCGACAACCTGGCTTCAGTGAAACCGCACATCCAAGCCGGCGTCCGCTCGTCCCGGAACACTGACTCCTTGGAGCTACGTTCCTAGGTGCCCGATGAATAGGTCTACTGAGAAAGCCTGACCCAGTTTCGAGAGAAATAACCACTCCCATCCCCAAATTTGGTAATTTCCTGTCAACTTTAGTGCGATCCGATTGGTGAGGGAATTATGCAAAATGTGTACACAATTTGTCAAAACCGGATACTTCCTCTGACATTTTTGCTCCAATTGTGTCAAATTCATTATTTTCTCATTTGTTTTGACTGACCCTGAGGTCGGGAGGAAGAGTTCACAAAGAGTTCGCGCCAGACCGTCCACCCCTCCCGACTACGGGGAATATTTAGCTATTGAGCAGGTAAACATGGGACTGTCAGACAACGACCGAGTTCACACAAAGATAAATCATGTACGTGTTACAGAAGATAAGCACACTACTTATCGCAAACCTGTCTATATTAGCAACCGCTAATATTGCTCTCTAGTTTCAAACTGTTGCTCCGCTCGGAGGCTTTCTCCTCCAGCCTGTTCTGGAGACATTATTGCAGATTAGCCCAGCCACCGTAAGGGGGTCTCCTTGTGGCAGGACTGTGCGGCAGTCTTTTTCTTTATATATTTATCTGTACATACATCGATGTCTTTATTTTTTAGATGTTTTTGCGTTATGTAATACGTGTCTGTTTTTACATGGACCGCTGTGTCTGAAATAAACAATAAAACAATTACCTTTATTGTACGTTCATGCCCTATCGGGCTAAGTACAGGTAAACAGATACAAACAGATTGTATATAGTACGGACAGGACATCTGATACTAATCTAACAACATTGGCTCTAAAAACTACTCTAATACAGAGGTTCGGCTTCTTCTCGTCTCTTTGTGATGTTAAAAATATAGTTTGAAATAGGTTTGTTTAATACAGCATGGTCAAATGAATTTTTCAATATTAGGCAGGGATTAAAAGTATGGAAATGTCCTTGTAATATAATTAATAAAAAGATGATTTCTATCATTGCTGTATAAACTACAATCTACGACAAAATGGACGTCATCTTTTACCTTGTTCAAGCTAGAATTGACAAATTCTTTGCTCCAGGTGTGTGTAGTTGTGCCTTCCTGATTCAATACGGAGTTTATAGAAAATACGTGAACTGGGATACATGCAATAGTGTCGTAAAGAGGCCAAAAACACGCGCGATCCTCGGTCGATCCAGTCGTTAAATTTCAACATTTCTTCTCCTATAGTCTCAATATTAAGTGGCTTAACAATACAATTTATTGACCCAACTATTAAAAGTAGACACCTACTGTGATAAACGCAATGTATTCAATCAGCACATTGTTCAAACATCAGACTCTACTGTGATCTACGTGCGACAGAACAATACCTAAGAGACAATAATATCTTAAAAAAAGATAAATAACAATGTCGCTTTGACAATGTACTAGCTGTGTACATGTATTGGTAAACTAATCTTTGTTTTCTTATCTGAACGCTTTTGTGAAAGATTCCTGTCAACTGTTGCAAATTTCCATATAATTTACAGAAAATTGTAAGCTAAAAAGTCATTACCAAGTTTTCTCAGTACGTAAAGCTAGTCTCAATGTTACGCTTGTGAAGATTAGTCATCCAGGTTGTTGATAATAGGAGAAGAAATGTTGAAGCTTTACGACTGGATTATAAATTTATTAATACATAATAAATTTATAATCCAGTCGTTAAATTTCAACATTTCTTCTCCTATAGTCTCAATATTAAGTGGCTTAACAATACAATTTATTGACCCAACTATTAAAAGTAGACAGCTACTGTGATAAACGCAATGTATTCAATCAGCACATTGTTCAAACATCAGGCTCTACTGTGATCTACGTGCGACAGAACAATACGCCTCAATGTTAAGTGGCTTAACAGTACAATTTATTGATCCAACTATTGAAAGTAGACAGTTACTGTGATATACACAATGTATCCAATCAGCACATTGTTCAAACATCATTCGAACTATATGTACGTGCAACAGAACAATACCTAAGAGACAATAATATCCTCGTTTCCATCCTCGTTTGACGCGTCCTCGGCCGTCGCCACGTAACCCCCTCCACATTGCTGCCTTCGCCTCCTGCGGCGATGTACTGCGGCTTCACAGTTGTAGCTGGCGGCTTGTCACTGAATAGCCCCGCCCACTGCTGTCTGCTGTACGTGCGCATCTTCGAGTTGACGGATATACTTGTTTCTGACATACAGGCCGCTCCCGCCCCCTTGAAATATTTGTTTGGACAGGATCTTCTTGGCAACAGCAATTCTGAACTTGCAAAGCTAAAAGGCAATGAAAAAATGCTTACTATATCTTATGATATTATAGTATTTTAAAACACAAATCCTGTGCAGGAACATCAAATACAACACTACCTGGCAAATATTCTCCCTCTTTTGATAAATTTTACCGCTTATTTTAGGCAGCGTTGTTAGTCTGGGTATAGTAGTCTGTGACACTAGGTATTAGTATTAGTAGTGTATGGAAGATATGTTAAAGTAATCCGGTTAACCAATCTACAAATAGCCAGAAAAGGAGCAAAAACAATGTAAGGATCATTGGGGGAGGTATATGTTGTAAAATGCTTTCAACACTAGGTGGACTTTATAGCACATGTTTGGTTTTGTTTGCAGTTCCAGTGGTGCCAATGGCACCGTTTAAGCCCCTGTCACACATTCAGAACCTTCCTCCGACCACCAGCCGACCAAGGTTGGCTGAAGTACGGGAGCAGTCTGACCAGATTTAGGCCACGCCCACCTTTCTTTAAGGATTGAATCGAATTTGAGTAAAATTTAGGTCAAATTTGACACCCAAATACGCCCCGACCTACTCCCGAACACAAGCCAACCATTAGCCAACCATGGCCGAACCTCCTGTCCACACCCAAATATGTTTTAAACATTTTGAAACATTCGGCCAAACAGATGCCGATCTCGCCGAACACCAACCAACCACAGCCGACCTTGCTCCCGACCTACTCCTAACCATGGTTGGGGGGAGTTCGGCTATAGCTAGTGTTCGGGAGGCCATATTCGGCTATGTTTTATTATTTCAACATGCAACGAAAAATACGCACTCAAGTAATATGCTTATATTCACGTCACCACTGGACTTGAAATAAAAATTACATCACAAAACAAAGCAAAGTCACATGGGTAACGTCCAGATAACAAGTAAACAGAGTTGAGCCATTGAAATATTATAATTCAGAAATATTCGGCTATGTGTGACAGGGGCTTAAAGCTGGCGATCTATATGAGATAAGCTTACACTGCTTTTGCGCAGAAGCGGCAACGAAATGTTCGAACGTACTTCGTTGTAAACCCTCGCGTACCAACTTCCAAGAAAATGCCATCGCCTGGTAGGGCAATGACACTGTTTAGATAACCTGGCAATTTATAGTGTTAAGTCTATACTGCTTTCGCGCAGTAGCGGTGATACAAATCAGTAAACAAACAGGTGTCAGTGTGGAATTTACTTCCTCCTTGAGCAGACGTTGACCCCCAGGTAAATCCAGGTGTAAACAGGTGGGGACTAGCCGGCACGTGTTCACGAACGTGTCAACGATCACGTACGCAACTGGCTCAGGTAAAGCCCCTGTCACACATAGCCAAACCTTCTCCCGACCACCAACCAACCAAGGTTGGCTAAAGTTCGGGAGCAGTCTGACTAGATTTAGGACATGCCTACCTTTCTATACCAGTTGAATCAAATTTGAGTTAAAATTGAGTCAAATTTGACCCCAGACCGCGACCACTGCTGACCTACTCCCGAACGCCAACCAACCATGGCCGAACCTCCCGTCCACACCACACCCGAATGTTTTAAACATTTTGAAACAAGACATTCGGCTGGCGCAGCCGAACACTAGCCGACTTCGCCGAAATCCAGGCAGCCACAGCCGACTTCGCTCCCGACCTACTCCTAGCCATGGTTGGGGGAAGTTCGGCAGTGTCCGGGAGGACATATTCGGTTACATGTATGTGTGACAGTTGTCCAAAGCTGCCCAAAGAGTTTAAAAGGTGCACTACTACTAGATAAACGTGTACTACCAATACTAGATGTTGCAAAAATACTGAGAGTGAGCCGCATATATTGTTGCATTTCCTTGACTTCAAACGCTTGCTTTGAATGTAAGTAGCACGCACCGCGACACAATCACCCTCACCTCACCTCACCTCACCAGTCCCATAGCTGTCATGTCACAGCCGTCGGGGCAATGTGGCAACAATCACCCTGTCCTACGACAAAAACTACTGCCATGATTTACGTGCACTGACTATTCAGTCTGAGTTTATTACTCCCTTAATTGCCACACAAACATGTCGATAAATCACTTCAACCTGTTTGTGATTAGGACTCGTCACACGCTAGGCTAGCCTGGTGTCCAGTCTATCGCAGTTTGGGCGGGCTCGCAGTAGTTCTCTGCCGCCTAGCTCAACTAGACTCCTCGGTAGGATTTTTGCAGGTGGGCTAATTAACTCTCGTCGTGAAAAATTCCTATCGGGGAGCCTAGTTGACCTGGGCGGCGGGGAACTGCTACATGTACAAGCCCGAAGAGAGCCCGCTCAAACCGCGGTAGACTGAACACCAGGCTAGCACTCGGCTTGGCGGACCGACCAAACTTAATACATAATCCAGTCGCTAAGTTTCAAGATTTCTTCTCCTATAGTCTCAATCTTAAGTGGCTTAACAATACAATTTATTGACCCAACTATTAAAAGTAGACCCTACTGTGATAAACGCAATGTATTCAATCAGCACATTGTCCAAACATCAGACTCTATTGTGATCTACGTGCAAAAGAACAATACCTAAGAGACAATAATATCTAAAAAAGATAAATAACAATATCGCTTTGACAATGTACCAACTGTGTTGTGTTCATGTATTAGTAAACTAATCTTTGTTTTCTTATCTGAACGCTTTTGTGAAAGATGCCTGTCAACTGTTGCAAATTTCCATATAATCTACAGAAAATCGTAAGCTAAAAAGTCATTACCAAGTTTTCTCAGTACGTAAAGCTAGTCTCAATGTTAAGTGGCTTAACAATACAATTTATTGATCCAACTATTGAAAGTAGACAGCTACTGTGATAAACGCAATGTATTCAATCAGCACATTGTCCAAACATCAGACTCTATTGTGATCTACGTGCGACAGAACAATATTCTATGTGCAACGAACCTTTACGACTGATAAATTGTAAATGTTTCTCATTGTTTATGCAAATAATATCCTCATTCGTCGGTGAAGGTTAGACATCCAGATGATAAAAACGCCATTCAATAGTTTGTGCTTATAAACCTGCAATTCTCCTGCAGTCACTCAGTGTCACTGACGAAAGGTAGTGGATGCTACCTGAAACGTCTGACCGTTTCCAAAATCATATCCAGTTGCTTGAGTAACTGTTTTTTGGAATGTCCTCATTCGGTTATGGTTCGGCTGCGCCAGCCGAATGTTTCAAAATATTTAAAACATTCGTGGGTCGTTCGGGAGGTTCGAGCATAGTTGGCTGGTTGTCGACCGTACATGTAAGTCAGCAAAACACCAGCCAACCATCCGGGAGTAAGTCAGCACTGTTAGGGGGCTGTTAGGGGTTTAAATTTGACTCGAATTTAATTCAAATTCTTTTCGATGCGTATAGCATAGGCGTGGCCTAAATATGGTCTCGGAGTGCTCCTGAACGCCAGCCGAACCTGGTCGGCTGGTGTTCAGGAACAGATTCGGTGGAAGGTCGTGAATGTGTGACAGGGGCGCAAAACTGGTGCGTTACACCTCATGGTGGCTCTTTGCGTTTTGTACGTTTTTAAGGTACCTGATTTTCTATGGTTATATACAAGTACGGAAGTATTGTTTTGGGTGACTGAGTTTATACGTCTGTTTGTCTTTACGAAGTAGATTGACAGCAGAATGACAGGAGGTCAAAAGGTCACGCAATTGGGTGAACTTGAGATTAGGATAACAGTTCGTGTCCCCGAACCGCTGTACAGAAAGTGCGAAATGGAACGAAATGGAACGAAATGGAACGAAATGGAACGAAATGGAACGAAATGGAACGAAATGGAACGAAATGGAACGAAATGTGTATGAAGGAAAGCCGTTTAAGCCGTTCGTACGTTGGAACGGCGACGTTTAAATAGTGTCCGCTCGACGTCCAAACGGCAACGTTAAGATTGATGGTATTCTTAGAACCGCAACGACGTTATAAGATCGATCAGGGTACGTTAAGAATAAACTGACCGCAACGTTATAAGATCGATCAGGGTACGTTAATAAAGTGAGTTTTGAGTTGAGTAGTCAAAGTCTGTGGTCTCCGTCCACCCTAGCGGTAACGTTAAAGAAAAGAAACACGGTGAAAGCCTAAAATTCACCATACCCTTTTTTTATTCGCACGCTCGCATCAGTTTTGTCATCCCTATAGTCAAATCAACATAGCCTTACACGTAATCACAATGAAATGAAATTGATAGCGAAATATTTCAAATGTAGAAGTGGGTGGAAAATAAATGATGTGACGTGTTTTATTTCTTGAACAAGGAGGTTAAATACGTATCTATCCTTGTTATGACCTCCTTGCTTGAACCTATTCAATACTATAGGGTAACAAGAATTGGACGGTAACATTTCATTTTCAGAATTCACCAAGAGTTCATGAGGCAAGCGTTATTACTGTGTATTACAGCAAGGAAGTAAAAATGAGACCTCCTACACTCGGTTACAAGCGGCCGTGTTGGTTGGGGCGGAGCTACATTCTTCCCCCCGCATGCAAATGATCCGCCATTGTTACTGACGGCTGGCAGTGATTACGTGTTTACCGGTGACTTTTCTAGTTTGAGCTGGCGCGCTACAGACGGGTTTAATCAAACTCCGACTTTCCTGTTTACATGACGTTTTAGTATATATATATATATAGTATGAGTTGTATTTAGCATGTGTATATCTCCCCAACAAAGACTTTTTATACAACCAATGAACTCCGGACCCCTGTCGGAGAATGGACCCGGCCTTTAACGATATGTTAATGAATCTGCGTCACGAGTGTTACTCGATTCAAAAACAGATAGAGACTTTCAAGCTGGGCCCTCTGGGGACAAGACAGCTTCCTCGTTCACAACGAAACAAAGAGAAGGTGTGAACGAGCTAGACATGTACTTCACGGTTTGGTGGAACGAAGCTGCGAACATGAGGAATTTACTAGTACACAGTACAGCTTGGGAACGGACGGAAGGAAGAAGGAGAAAATGGCGGGTCCGCGTCCACCTCCCGGGTCTGAACTCGGGAGCCTATGGGGCCCTATGGGAGTTGTCGGATCTTTCAACGTATGGAGGATATCCAACCACACACACACACAGCAAAAATAAGTTATGCTGTATCTAATAGCATTGAATAGGTTCAAGAAATAAAACACATCATATTATTTATTCACCACTCATTCTGTATTTAAAATTTCAAACAGTTCCGTTCCGCCGTTCCTTATATTTTCCTATCTACAAACAATGTATTTCATTTTATTGTGTACATGTAAGGGACGCGGCTGGTGATTCCTCCCCGTTGGCATATCGCTAGGACAGACAGACACAAGAAACACGTCCGCACACTTTGCACAACTCAAAACTCACTGTTAGTGTTAACGTACCTGTTACGTTGCGGTCACTTTATTCTTAACGTACCCTGATCGATCTTATAACGTTGCGGTCAGTTTATTCTTAGCGTACCCTGATCGATCTTATAACGTCGTTGCGGTTCTAAGAATACCATCAATCTTAACGTTGCCGTTTGGACGTCGAGCGGACACTATTTAGACGTCGCCGTTCCAACTTACGAACGGCTTAAAGAGCATGCTTGTACTATAAAATCACCCAATAAATTCGGCTAACGTAAACTACTAGACCTCAGTCTACCTCTGACCACTGTGGTGGTAACATGGGTAGAGGTCTGGCTAATAGGTTGACAGTACCCAAGACAAGTTACTCTTCAAGACATTTAGAAATGAATCAAAAACAGATAAAGAATTCAAATATGATTGTAAGAAGATAGTCGGAGTCATGAGTCCAGAATGTAATGACAACACTGGCTTGCCAAGCTCTGTCTAGTACATTGTAGTGTCAGACATATGCATTGGCTGGCAGTTACTTGTACAGTTCTGTTAGAATAGAGCTCCATATTCTACATGTATACTGTTTTCTTAGACACCACAATTACAAGACATATTTCTAGACACACTTACTATCAAAGATAATCCAGCTGTGAGGAAGATACTTTCAAGTTACAAAATGAATACAGATATCTACAATTACACAACTTTTCAAAGGGCTGTGTAGAAAGTGGAAATTTGAACACAAGGTTGGTTTTCCAGAAACTGAAAGTTGTTGATAGCAATTTCTTCATTATGTGACTTAGTTACAATTATCTGGATCATTCTGCATGGTTTGATATTGTCACTATGAAAACCAGTACAGAAAAATATTTGAATCTGTTCAAAATAGATCGACCAGTATTATGCTAATAAGTCCCTGCCTTTGTTTCTGTTCTGGGATGTTTATGAGTTTATGTAGTTATTGGGGTCAATTCACTATTCAAGCTGCTGGAGAAGCCACAGTGGGGAGTACTTCCTTATTGACTTTATATTGTGTCGCCCAGGGCGACAGGCCGTCCTCTTTAACGGCTTTCCTTCATACACATTTCGTTCCATTTCGTTCCATTTCGTTCCATTTCGTTCCATTTCGTTCCATTTCGTTCCATTTCGTTCCATTTCGCACTTTCTCGGGGGTGGGTGAAAGACCAACAGGCAGAATGATAGGAGGTCAAAAGGTTAGACGATTTGGTAAACATGAGATCAGGTTGACAGCGCGTGGGTGGGTGAAAGGCTGACAGGAGCGGAATGACAGAAAGTCAAAAGGTCAAACACAGAAAATGGGGTGAACTTGAAGATCACGGAAACTAAAAATACTCCGTCTAAAATTTCTCTTTCTTTGTTTACTTTCTTGCGTAAAGGTTGGCTTAAGTTCGGGAGCAGTCTGACCACATTTAGGCCACGCCTAGCTTTCTATGCAAATCGAGTCAAATTTGATTTAAATTTGAGTCAACTTTGACTCCTAACCCCGCCCCGACAACCACCCGCCAATCATGGTTGAACCTCCCGTCCATACCCGAATGTCTTAAACATTTTGAAACATCAAAACAGTAACCGACCTCGCCGAACACCAGCCGACCTTGCTCCCGACCTACTCCGAACCATAGTCAGGGGAGGTTGGGAGGCCATATTCGGCTATGTGTGACAGGGGCTCTAGAATGAGGTCTATAGTAAATACTGACGTTTGTTACTCATTAACTATGTCAGTTATAAGGCAAAGGCTGAACATAATCTCCAAGCAGATGTTGAGGGTGAAAGATTTTTAAACGTCTTCTGTCTTCCGGGCTTCTCTAATAACCACCGTCGCCGCTGTTCGAATTACGACATTTCTAACTTTTATCTCTCACATTAGATTCAACCATAGGCGCCGTTCATTCAGCAATTGTTTACAGGGTATTTGCAGAGTTTTCAAGAATACTGGTGCCTTTTTATGCGCGCGTATACTTTGAAGTAGTATTTTTGACTTCTTAAAGGCATCCAATGCAATTTCAGGGCGGCAAAACTGGATTTTCAAAGTCAATGTTCTGATCATTCTTTATAATAGTAGCAAGATGAATAGATTGTATCCCATAACATACTGATATCTGTGAGGCAAATATGCGATAACGCTGACGGAAAACGGTTGCTTGTTTTGTATCATAAGGCCACAGCAAGTAATTTTTATGGATGACATCCGCGCGCGCATTGATTTTCGCTCGATTTCGGAAAAAAAAACAAGAAATTTTGATGCCAACCGACTGTGGTCAACATGCCGAAAATATGTCATAAACGGCCATGGGCAAGGCAAGGCTCTGATTTATTGTTTAGTATTTCATTTTTACTTTGATACAGTGTTATAAGTGATGTTGCCAATGAATCAAAACCATTTGTACAAAGATTGAAAGCTTTTATTTAGTAATTCATTTTTTTCAAAGTTGTTTCAGAGACAAATTGATGTTGTAATAGTTGGCACAATATAAGTAGAGTATGGCTTTCTGGACAGTTCAGTTTATGAATGAACTTATTGAGCCCCAGTTTCCGGTAGGCAGTGTGTAATCTCAGAGACCATCATGATCAGGGATCCAACAAACTTAATGGGGCACAATTACTTACGTTTCATGGCAACCGTTGACAGTTTAAGTTGTTCCATTGCAAACAAATACCCAGTGTAGTAGCTACCTATGATGGTACAGGCTCTCTTCTACAATTGTTCTTGTTAATTGAGATTTATACACATGTACAAGGACAGGTAAATACTGTTAGATACAGGTATAAAAGACCTGTTGGTTTGTGATATCATGTTTTGTCGCCACAATTATTGTTTAACAAGGTTAACGATCTCAAAATTTAAAAATGTAGAAATCATGTTTGTTTTGCCTGCCTTGTTTTTTTTTCGCCCTCTCGCATTAGATTTGGAGTCTGGGGAGGATGTCATCCATAAAATTTACTTGCTGTGGCCTAAGCTAATTCTGGTTATTTATTGGCGGTACCAAAAAAAAGGGACTCCTCACGTAGCTTAAGCTTGTTTTGGGACTATTTCAAACGCTTCAAGTATGAAATGATGACGGAATGTGCTAAAAAAAAGTGATTTGCTCACCCAGAATATTTGCCGCCCTGAAATTGCATTTGATGCCTTATCATCTATTAATGAAAAAACACCAACCTTAAGCCCCTGTCACACATTCACGACCTTCCCCCAAATCTGTTCCCGAACGGGAGGTTCGGCTGGCGTTCGGGAGCAGTCTGACCAGATTTAGTCCACACCTACCTTTCTATGTGAATCGAAACGAATTTGGGTTCAACTGGAATCAAATTTGATCCCTGAACACGCCCTGAACACTGCTGACTTACTCCCGGATGGCTGGCTGGTGTTTTGCTGACTTACGGTAAAAAAACAGCCAGATATGATCGAACCTCCCGAACGACTCACGAATGTTTTAAACATTTTGAAACATTCGGCTGGCGCAGCCGAACTGTAGCCAACCCAGCCGAACGCCTGCCAACCCAGCCGAACGCCAGCCGACTCACTCCTAACCATGGTTGGCGGGCGTTCGGCTTGCGTTCGGGAGGCCAAATTCGTGAATGTGTGACAGAGGCTTTAGTTAGCCCCTTTAACTGTAATTTACATTTCTTGATTTTTTCATCTCTTTATTTTTCAGATTTGGACACTATTTGGCCATGTCGTCGAGTTTGTTGTACCAGGCGTTCCGAGTGGACGGAGGTCCGACCCAGTACGGGCCGAACCAGACTCCGGTCACCGCCGACGTGCTGGAAGTCGGACTGGTGTTTGCCGTCGCGATTCTCGCCTTCTCCTTCCTCGTCATCCTGCCAGGAATCAGGGGGATGCAGGTTTGTTTAATATGGGCTTCTTTGTATAG
The DNA here is from genome assembly GCA_013266295.2 of Branchiostoma floridae x Branchiostoma japonicum. NCBI lineage: Eukaryota > Metazoa > Chordata > Leptocardii > Amphioxiformes > Branchiostomatidae > Branchiostoma > Branchiostoma floridae x Branchiostoma japonicum. The sequence continues at coordinate 29,435,107 of CM023823.1, read as the reverse complement.
TTGTGTGTGTCATGTGAGCATGTGTGTGTACATGTGTGTTTAAGATTTTGCCGCCCCCTGGCGGCTTGTTATGGTACTGCAGCTGAACTCCCGGTTTCGATATGTCGTGATTTGGACATGCGTGTATGTGTGTGTGTGTGTGTGTGTGTGTGTGTGTGTCTGTGTCTGAGTTTGCCTGTGTATGTATGTGTGTGTGTGTGTGTGTGTGTGCATGTGTGCACTGTGTATGCATGTTTGTACGTGCGTGCGTGCGTGCTTATCTCTTCTTTCTAAATCGTACACTTTAACTTGATGACATAGATTTATCATTATCTAAATCTTAAATGTCTTAAAAATCTTAAATATTTCATGTTTCCTGTACAGAGACTCTCCTTCGCCGTGATGGTATTCTTCAGTATCTTTGTCTTGGCCACCATTATGGGTGAGTTTATCCAGTTATTCATCTATTTTGTCTTTGTAAACCGCATGTGCTCGTAGTCTGTAGCTAAAACCCCTGTCCCACATATAGAACCTTCCCCCAACCACCAAACAACCAAGGCTAGGTTGAACCAAGTTTGGCTGTAGTTTGGGAGCAGTCTGACCAGATTTAGGCTACGCCAATCTTTCGATATGAATCGAATCAAATTTGAGTTAAATTTCAGTCAAATTTGACTACCCTGACCACTGCTGTCCTACTCCCAACCACCAGCCAACCAGCCCCCAACCATGGCCCAACCTCCCGTCTGTCACTAATATCCTACTTATTTCACCAACTGTCCCAGTGAGTAACTTCGGCATGGAGTGGGAGACAGCCGAGGTGCACACCAAAGTCCAGTACAAGGCCTTCATCGCCGAGGAGATGGACGGCACGGTCGGGGTCAAGATCGGACTCAGGGCGGTCAACATCACCCTGAAAGGTGACACTGAACACTCTTTGATTTGCTATTTGCTTGTTTGTTACCTCCATGAAAAATGGAGGTATTGTTTTTGGTATGTCTGTGTGTGTGTGTGTGTGTGTGTGTGTGTGTGTGTGTGTGTGTGTGTGTGTGTCTGTGTTTCCGAATGGCCAGGTTGTAGATGTAATGGATATGGTTGGGTTCAATCTGTCCAAGAGGAATCACGTCTGAAGCTAGTAGTGATCGCTGTTTTCACAGGTGTTTTTCGTTACATGAGCTACTTGACAGCTGACACCTGGTGTTGTTTCCCTTGCACAATAAAGAAATACTTGTAGACACCATGGTGAATGAGAAGAGGACACAGTCACCATCACACAAGGTCTTAATAATTCATGGAGGTCTGAGATCTCCGAATTCTTGTTACTGTTCTCCTTCATGTACATTTATGTGCATCTAGTTCGTGCATCTCTATAGTTTTGGGGCAGAAGTTTGAATCCCGAGACCACCCGGGACGGAAGTATTGATTTCGGTGGCACTGGGGAGTTTGTATGTTTGGGTTCCAGATATTGGATCAGGCTACATGACAGGAGAATGACAGGTCACATGTTTTGACAGGAGGTCAAAAGGCCGGGTGGGAGTATGTGTAGGAATTCACCGGTGAAATACCCGATAACATTAAAATAATAGTAATATAACTGTTCTTGGCTGTAAATTAGTTACAATTGACAGACCAAATCAGTGTATATCTCTATACAGTTCAATCCATCTTAGTTTGTCTCTTGCTCTGAGGTGTTTTAGTACATAAGACTCGAGTCTGATGTCATGACTTAAGTACAGTTTGCAGTCGTCGACTAGGCTGCTGAGAAGACCTTCACGTGGTCTTCTTTGTCTGGGTTTTTTACTGAACGCGACACTGAGGACCCCAAAACACTGAGGACCCAAAAACACTGAGGACCCGATAACGTTACATCATACAATCCTCTTCAAAGTTCCAATACATTTACAAAAACCCAACACTTCCTGGAAGTCTGAAATCTCTGATTTCTTGTTTATAGAAGGAAATATTGCATGGGTGATGATTGAGAAATGTTGAAATAGATTTTTTCTTGGTTCCCAGGCTCTGGAACAGGAGAACTCGAGCACGAGGAAATAAACTACAACGAACGGTTTCACTACGGACAGGACGGACAGGGCAGGATCGGGTTCGGGCCTTACGGTGAGGTTTCTTGTTTGTTTGTTTGTTTGTTTGTTTGTTTGTTTGTTTGTTTGTTTTGACAATGAAATACCTAAACGCCACTTTTGGGCACTAAGCTTAGGTGGTGGGGAATAAAGGCTGTAGCTCAGGCGTATACAGCGTTTTTGTTTTTATTTTTATTTTATTTTATTTTATTTTATTTTATTTTATTTTATTTTATTTTATTTTATTTTATTTTATTTTATTTTATTTTATTTTATTTTATTTTATTTTATTTTATTTATTTTATTTTATTTTATTTTATTTTATTTTATTTTATTTTATTTTATTTTATTTTATTTGCAAATCTCATGCATTTTTCTGGTATTTCCTTCGTTAAGTTACACGTAGCTGATAGATGTTATTTGAGAAGGTCAGGAGATCTCTAGAGATTCCCTTCCTTCCTTACATCCTTCCTCATTCTCCTTTCTCCCTTCCTTCCCTCCTTCGTTCCCTCCTTCCTTCCTTCCTTCATCTTTCCTTATTTCCCTTCTTCCATTATTCCTGCCATCCTTCTTTCCTTCTTGCTTCATCCATTCCTTCCTTCCTTCCTTACCTCCTTCTTTCCTTCTTTTCTTCTCTCCTTCCTTCCTTCCTCCCATCCTTCCTTTCCTCCTTCCTTCCATCCTTACTTCCCTCCCTCCTCCTTCCTTCCTTCCTCCTTCCTCCCGCCCTTCCCTTCTTCCTTTCGTCCTCCCATCCTTCCCCTCCTTCCCCCTTCCTCCCTTCCTTCTTCCTTCCTTCCTTTACTCTTTCCTTCCACCCTCCCCCATCAATTCTTCCTTCCATCCATCCATCCATCCATCCTTCATCCCCTCATTCCTTCATTCCTTCATTCATTGATCCATCTATTTGTGCTATTCCCACAGCGAGTCTGATAAACCGTGAGTTCCGTGCAGCGCAGTACCGCGGCCTACCGTACCCTATCCTGTGGGTGGCGGAGTACTTCACTCTGGACGGTGAAGACATCCGCTGGCACCGCAGCTACCGCCTGGCGGGCCACTACACGCTCATCATGCTGTGGTACGTTTCTTTGGATTTCAATACTTTCGGGTCGGAAGTATTGTTTTGAGTGGCTGTGGTAGTTTATATGTTTAATATCGCGTTATAGAGTAAGCGGTATGACGGTAACGTAAGTCTTTATAGATAGTGATCATGTTTGGTATGTAGGTCGTGGGAAGGAGAAGGTTCAGGTCGATTTGGGGCCTCCTGGTGGCTTTCCTTGGTACTGCAGCACAACGTTCTGCTTTTGTGTCTTCTGTCCTGGACATGCTATGGTCTTGATTTCTTTGGTAGCAGATCACTTCTTATGAGTGATCTGCTACCAATAGAATAGAGGAAATAGTGGTTTAGGTTCAACGTTGTTGACATACCTGTTTGACAGTTTCATTTGTTTGTTCGTTTGTTTGTTTGTTTGTTTGTTTATTTGTTTGTTATTAATACAGGACTGCCTTCCCCCTGTGGATCCTCACTAACATCCTGTTCTGCATGTTTATCCGGTACGGAGCCTACTTCATGATGCTGACGGGCGGGGTCATGTTACTAGGCAACCTCATCTTCCACTACCTGCGGTTCGGGCCGGTCCTGGCCGTTCCCATGGGAACCGCGACGCTCGTTTTCCAGTACGGCTGGTGCTTCTGGCTCAACCTGGCCGTCGGTAAGGGTTCGGACGTTTTCGTTACCTACTACACACTCATAATGCTGTAGTACGTTTCTTTTGATTTCATGACTTCGGGAACGACAGTACTGTTTCGAGTGGCTGTGGTAATTTGTATGTTTTGTGTCCTGAGACAGAGTGGGTTGACGGTAACTCGGAGGTGCATGTACTGTTGGGGGATCACGTCGGCAGAATGTACTGCACCTGCGCGAAACCCGTAATGTATTGTGCATAGCACTTTCGCAGAATGTCTCATATAAGGTTGTATTAGAGCATATAAGGCGAAAAACGTGAAAAATCAGGGTTTTGCGCAGGCGCAGTACGTTCTGCCGACGTGCTTGTTGGGGGTGTGTTTGTTCACAAGTGTGTTCGTGGGCATTCGGATATAGTGGAGTGGCAGGAGAGTTTGTAACCGAAGATTGACCTTAAGGTCAAGTTGGGAGTCTAAATGTTCTTCCCCCAAGCTGGGAGAAAGTGAGTCCACCCACACAGTGACTTGTACAGGTACATGTATACCCACTTACATGTACGGCTTGTCACAACATATGTTTAGAGTTTAGAGTATGCCAAACGTTTGGCTAATGCGACTAAGAACCAAGTGTGAACCGTTTGATTTCGAAATTTATGCCATCACAAACTATATTTTAAACTATAAAAGTCATATAATAGGTTACATTTCCAAAGACATATTGTGTTATTTCTTTCTTTATCCCGTTACAGGCTCCGTAACTCTTGTGCTGGGAGCCGCCATCTTGTTTCTGGACCTCCGCTTTCCTGACGTCACGTCTACGTTTTTCTCGGTGGGGTCCGACCCTGACGAGTATTACACCGTCAAGAAGTCTCCAACTAAAGGTATAACAAGTCAATTTCAATTTCATCCATGGAATGCTACACTACAGGACAGTTACTGAATGAATGAACATGGATTTCCTTTATTTCTGTATTCTAGTTAGGTATCTGTCACACACATAGCCGAATATGGCAGATGGTAGATTACACCCTTTCCCACGATGCTTTGCGAATTACCCATACTGCTTTGCGACCCTTACAGCCCCATATGTTAGCCTTGTCAACTTAACATATCTCCCAGGCAAAATGGACCTTACTATCACTAGTATCAAACAATATTAGCTAAAGTTAGTCAGATGCACAGAAAAACAGGTACACAGACAGACACACACACATAAAAAAATCATAACAAATTCTGATACAAAAATGACGACTGTTAAAGCCTGCATGTTGTTTTTGTTACCACGACCAGGCATGGCCACAGGCTCCTTGCAGGCCATTTCTGAAGAACTTGAAGAGATGGGCCAACAGAAAAGTGACAGAACCATTGTAAGTGGAAACTTTCGTGTCTTTCTTGTCTTGCGTGTTTCCATTTGCGCCATGTCGCTTCATCATGGTCGAGTCACAACTACGGTTACCAGCTATATTGTCTAATTTATTTAGGCCACACTGATTTAGTTGATGGATGACATCCGCGCGCGCATTAATTTTCACCTATTCTAAAAAAACTCACCTCCTCCGAGGCTCTAGCCTGGGTGCCATCCTCCGTAGTCTATGATATATGTAGCTAGCGACAATAGGGAGCCAGCGGTAACTACGGAGGATGGCACCCAGGCTACCGAGGCTCCACGGAACTCCAGAACTCCAGTACAGTGCCGACTGCAGGATCGTTTGTTGAAAAATCTTCTAAGGAGGATAACTCAAGAACCAATCGACGGATTGTCGTGATTTTTGGTATGTAGGTAGCGAAAGTGATGCTTGACATGACTAAATAACAATCATGCACATCAGGTTCTAATTTGCATAATTAATTAGGAAATTCTATAAATCTGCTTCGTTCAATAATAGGACTATGAAACACGTGTGACATGTAATTGAGAACAAAGGGATCATTAGCAGATATTGATTATGTAAATGAGCACCTAATTTGCATAATTAGTGGGAAATTGCTATAATATCATAGTGGTAACTGCTGAGAAATTAATACTTGCCGCATTTGGAAGTTAAGTGAAATTGAACATCATTCAACATAATTTATACAAGTCATGACCTTATTCGTCCACCAGGAGGGTAAACATCATTTGGCGAAGGTATGAGGTCGTGGAACTCTTGTTATGTACTACCGCAAATTCAGCTTTGTATTCCTGTGGTTTAGCAACATTTGACTGGATTTTTTTATTCGCCCGCTCGCATTAGTTTTGTTGTTTTCGGAGGATGCCATGCATGAAATTAACTCAGTGTGGCCTTATAGACAGTAGTAAATACTCTCCAAGCAGATGTTGGATGGTGAGATTGCTGCCGTCTGACTTGCCCCGCTTTCGAGCAGCCACTCTTGGTGGCGAACTTCCGTCCCGACTCCAACCCCTCTTTGGAAATTAAGCTGTAAATATTTTAGGTGCACCCAGTACGATATTCATATCTTGATGTAAGACGTAAAATGCTCAGGTCTTTAGTACAGTAACCTGACGCTTTGTTACAAATGTACCATGATGGTACATGTACCTCCGCGTATCGATGTTTTATTTCCTTGTATGTACGTAACAGTTAACGTTACATGTAGTTATTTGAATGTCGTAGAATCATAGAACGTGAGGGGAGAAATGATGTAACTGCAGTCTGACAGGAAGGTCAAATTGGAGGTCAAATGATCTCCTGACAGGTTGGGAGGAAGTGGAGTCGAATTGGAGGTCAAAATGGTCTCCACAGGCTAGGAGGAATGACATTGGAATATGCACAGAATCAGCAAGAAATTCACAATACTGAATAAAAGTCAAATTTTACAACAACGGTGCCGCAAATACTTCACGGAGGTATGAAATCTTCGACTTCTTGTTATTTTGTTATTCTTACAGGCCCGGCCCAACAGCGGCAGGCCGACCTCCGGAGTCGCAAAGTTCCAGAAGCCTCGCCGTAAGACCATGGTGGACTCGGGCTTGCCAGCCGTAGCCTGAAGTGAACACCAGCGGATGTTAGAGTTTCCATGTCCACAACCACGTTCTGGTCGTCGACCTAATCTCCAAGCAGATCTATTCGAGGGCAAGACAGCTATGTTGGCCAGGCCCCTTCATACTGCTTGCAATTTTATCATATTTCCTACACACAGAAACGACCGGACTGCTTTTTCCACCCCAAAATCGGACTGGACTGCTTTTTCCACCAACCCCCTGGCCAACATAGTGTCTTGCCGCCAAAGTGATCTGCTTGGAGATTACATGTATGTCCACCAACCTTTCTGTAATGTGCCTGCTACATGTATATTGTACCTTCAGTTAAATGGTGTTTGCGTGGCATTATTATATGATATAGCCCTGAGAAAGGTAGCAGATGGACTACCGAAACGTCGGCAGAACTTGGCAGTTGACAAGAGAACTCTAATACCATATGATCTACCAACTATAAACGTATTTAAGCACACCGCATGTGTGTGTGTGAGTGCATGTTTACATCAGTACATTACTGACACGTTGCTAATATTTTGCAAACAAGGTATGTCAAGCGTAGCCTGTACTAGTGGCCACCTCTGCGTAGGGCCCTGCTTGCCATTGTGGTAACTTTTTTATAGTTAGTGGTCCCTTAGTTACTAGTAATTAGTTTTATGTAGATTTTTCACTGCATTTGCATTTTTTGCCTTTTGAAATGAAACGTATCGCTTGTACCGAAAAGGTATTGTGTTATATTTATATATGTTTACGGTTTTTTTTTAGTTTTTATGAAAAATAAGAACTATACTTTAAATCGTATCAGAAGTCAGTTGATATCTACTTAAGTTAAAAGTTTGTGAATGTAACGGTGGAAGGTCTACATGTATACAGTGATGTGAAGTGTGTTGTATCGCTAATAGATATTCTAGTCCAGCGGCATAGCTGAAAAATTGTGCACTTTTGTCTAAAAGCACGAAATTTGGCACACATGTAGTTAAAGGTATTCTAAACAAATCTGGATATGGAGGCATTTCCATTCCATGCTACAAGTAGTTAGCCTGGGTACCATCCACCGTAGTTTTTGCCGCTCCCAAAGGTCGCTAGCCACCACGGCAAAAACTACGGAGGATGGTACCCAAGCTAACAAGTAGTACCAACAATATTTGCTTCAAAAGTAAAACGACAGAAAAACATCATTGAAGTTCTTTTTTTTTCTCAGTTTGAGACTTGTTTGAATGCATGTATTTATTACTTGAATGAATTATCGACTTACATTTAGAAAACAATGTTTGCAAATATCTTCAAGCCAAGGTGATCCAGACAAGATTTAGATGGTGTTTTGTTAAGTTTATTAAGTCAGGGAATGTTTACTTTGTACACAGTACACAGACTTTACAATCATTATGGTAGTAAATTTAAGTCAAGTCCGGTAATGTCGGACTTAACATTAACAATGGTAGGAAATTAAATCACCGGACCTGACTTTCATTCACTACCATTGTGAAGTCCGGTACTGTGTACAAAGTAAACATTACCAGACGTTTACTACCGTTGGTAAATCTAACTTTTCGTGCAGTGCCCTGAAGTGCTGAACAAGCGGAATTGTAACTTTATTCAGAAGATAATACTCCATGGGTTCGTGTCGTTTCCTAAGCGCCATGTTTGAACAAATAAAATCAGCCAGGTTTCTACACTATTTCCAGACAACAGGACAGAATTGTAAATAATGATACATGTTGCCGGTTCGCTCAATATTAAGATCAGGGTCAACGATCGCGCGCGCGCGTTTTGCAAAAAAAAAAATTTGAACACCAAAAAGTACAGATGTCTGTATTACCGGTTAAGCCCCTGTCACACATTCACGAATTTGACCTCCCGGCCCGCGAACGCCCGCCAACCATGGTTAGGAGTGAGTCAGCTGGCGTTCGGCTGTGTTGGCTGGCGTTCGGCTGGGTTGGCTACGGTTCGGCTGCGTCAGCCGAATGTTTCAAAATGTTTAAAACATCCGTGAGTCGTTCGGGAGGTTCGATCATATCTTGCTGGTTTTCGACCGTAAGTCAGCAAAACACCAGCCAGCCATCCGGGAGTAAGTCAGCAGTGTTCAGGGCGTGTTTAGGGATCAAATTTGACTCCAGTTGAACCCAAATTCGTTTCGATTCATATAGAAAGGTAGGTGTGGACTAAATCTGGTCAGAGTGCTCACGAACGCCAGCCAAACCTGTTCGGCTGGCGTATGGGAACAGATTCGGGGGAAGGTCGTGAATGTGTGACAGGGGCTTAAGTCATCCACAGTGGATCATGTGACCAATGGACCATAATTCAAAAGCCGACGGCCGTGTGTGATTGAGTGATTGGATGATACACATCATTCACTACATCTTATGATATATATTCAGGCACTCTTTTGTATATTTTCCTTCAAACATGTATATAGAACTACATCACAAAAGGGTGATTGAACTTGAAAACCTACTCAAGTGATTTAAAATGGTGTGGCATCCTATGCAATGCCAGGGTGGCAAAACAAAAACATATTCTGGATGATCGAGGAAATCTGTCTGATATTGACATTTAACTGCCATTTCTTAGCACATTTTCGTCATCATTTTATACTCGAAGCGTTTGAAATAGCACATAAACAAATACGTGTGGAGTCGCTTTATTTTTTGTACAACCAACAAATAGCTAGAACCAGCCTACGATACGACACAAGCAACCGTTTTCCGTCAGTGACATCGCATTTATGCCTCACAGATATCAGTAGTAGTATGCTATGGAACATTCGAATAGGGTTGATTCAACGTACTACCGTATCTTTGAAAAATGACCAGAGAATTGACTTAGAAAATCCACTGCCCTGAAATCGCTTTGGGTGCCTTTAAAGGGCTACATTTGGAGACTGGGATATCTTTCTTATATCACAATACATGTTGAACATGTTAATTAACGTGTGTCTGGCCTCGAGAGCAGGCTCCGTGTGCAGCCAATAGGGCAAGTTAACAGTCTACAACAATACGTAATCAGAAATATTAAAACGCCCACCGCAGCGCCTGCTGCGGAGACTATCCCACAACAATCTTCGGGTACAGCAGCCCGCCGTTAGCGTCGGGTGAGTAGTCGTACACAGGGCGGGGGTTGTCCAGGCTGAGGCCGGGAGGCTGGTCCTTCGGTTCGCCCGTGAGACTTAGGACGCTCTGCGGGCGCTCTCTGAAGCTGCTGCGGAATGGCAGGCGGCGGAGGCCGAGCCGCTTGCCGAGGCTGTGTGGGCGCTTCGAGCGGCGGAAGGGGCTCCCCCTAGCGAGAGGAGTTGGAGGCACGTCCTCGTCATCGGAGTCGGTGGAGTTCTTACCGGACGCCTCGGTGAACTCCGGCGGGGGGTTGTCGTCATGTGAGCCGACGCCATGCTCGCAAATGTCCGCCCCAATCAGCTCCTTAGGTGGACACGGAAATGTTTTAATGCCAGTCAAAGACTTAAGGCGCAAACGTCAACGTTGCTATGGACATTTGGAACAATTTGCGACTTTTTCTCGACAAAACGTCAAAAAATTCCCGCTTTGAACTGTCTAGTATAATACTAGTAAACTATGATTTTGTTGATCTTTTGGAGTTATTGAACTTTACCTAAATATTAACCCAACGACTGTCACGCAACGATGGCAACACCCCACAGCCCGATGGTTTTATCCTACCTACCTACCTAGTCCCTTGACCTCCAGGTCGTTGGGGGGGGGGCAAGGTTTAATCCATGACCTTCAATTTGGAACAATTAGCAACTGTCTCAGTAAAATTTGAAAAAAAAAACAATTGACAAGCATACCAATCATTTTTCAGGATGTCGAGACATGTTTCATTTGTATGATTAACCCTGCGACTGTTAAGTAACAACGGTCAAACAGGACGCCACTCACCTCATAAGATTAACCCTACAACTGTTAAGTAACGATGGGTAAACGGCACGTCACTCACCTCCTAAGATTAACCCTGCGACTGTTACGTAACGATGGGTAAACGGCATGCCACTCATCACCTCCTAAGATTAACCAAGGAAGTTTTTAATCTTCTTGGATTAACCCTGCAACTGTTGGGTTACGATGGTTAAATGTTACGCCACTCTCCTAAAATTAACCCTACAACTGTCAAGTAACGATGGTAACACCACTCACCTCCTCCAGAGACACCCGCAGTCCGATGGTTTTGTCGATGACCTTGAGCAGGATGAAGGACATGACGCACGCCCAGCTGATGAAGCTGACTGTGCCCAAAGCCTGCACCCCGAGTAGGTAGAACCCGCCTCCCTGGAGATGGTAAAGGAAGAAAGAAAGGAATGATGAATAAACGAAAGAACAAATTCAAAGCCCGCACTCCCGACAGATAAACCCCCTCCCCGGAGATGATATAGGAATGAATGAAGGAAGGAAGGAAGGAAGGAAGGAAGGAAGGAAGGAATGAAGGAAGGAAGGAAGGAAGGAAGGAAGAAAGGAAGGAAGGAAGGAAGGAAGGAAGGAAGGAACTTCAAGCCTTCAGAAGATGCAACCTACCACCCAAGAGAGAAGAAAAGAATGAATGAATGAATGAATGAATGAACAAAGTCTGCACACCCATGCAATAGAAACCACCTTACTGGAGGAACAAAGGAATGAGAGAACAAATACTTGAAAGAAGATGAGACCATGCTACAAGTCTGCGCACCTAAGCGCCATCATGACGATAGCAAAGAGAGGAAGAAAGGAATGAACGAACCAATTCTATACACCTATTACTAATTGGTGTATAGTAAAAGGACACTTCGCTCACCTCCTAAACTTAACCCTACGACTGTTAAGTAACGACAGTTAAACGACACTTCGCTCACCTCCTAAACTTAACCCTGCGACTGCTAAATAACGATAGGTAAACGACCTCCTAAGCTTAACCCTCCGACTGTTAAGTAGCGATACAGTATAAACGGCTGCTCACATTAGGTAGCCGTTCATATACTGTGTAAAGCGTATGGATACCGTTAAGATACCTAATTGAGAACAAACGTTAAGTTGGAAGACATGAATGAACGAACGAACAAATCCTACACACCTGACAAGTAGAGGCACTCGTTTATATACAGTGTAAAACGTATAGATACCGTAAAGATACCGTACTTTACACGACTTTCCTCAATTGAGGTGTAAATGAGAATTGTCCTGTATTTGTCCTGTGTTGGTGGCGGCATAAAATAAGTTGTAAAAACTTGAGTGTGCCGTCACCATGTCGTGTCTCGAAATGTTTGAATAAATAAAATAAAAAAAAGATACCGTAAAGAATTAACTAAAGATTAATCTGGAAGGGTCGGTGAAGGTTAGACATCCAGGTAATAAGATACACCAGAAAAACAGTTACTCATGCAACTGGATATGATTGTGAAAACGGTCATACGTTTTAGGTAGTATCCACTACCTTTCCTCAGTGACACTGGAGAATTCTAAAAAAAAAAGCAGGTTTATAAGCACGAACTGTTGATTGATATGCAAATAAGTGAAGACAAATTTTTGATAGTCCAATAGGAAACAAAAGTTCAATAGGTAAAAACAGCCGTTTATATATGGTGTAAAAAGTATGAATACCGTAAAGATCATCATATAAAGAAGCTGTACCTACCCTGATGAGCCCGTCGTACCTACTAATGCCCTCCAGCCGGTCCACGTGCCCGAAGATGCCGACGGCCAGGATCGCCCAGACGGAGCACAGCCCGTGTACGGGGAAGCACCCCACCTGCCGAGCACATGGTAGAATGGTATGTTGGGACTCACGTGACTATGACGTAATTTTTGCCTGCCATGCTGGGTGGTTAGATCCGGATGTTGTCAAGTAAAGTTGGATTTGTATGTTGAATGCAGCCACATAATTACACATTATACACAAGCACTCTTTCAAATTCAACAACAATTTGCGTAGGGTGGCATACACTACTACATCGGATAGATGAACGAATGGATGGATGGATGGATGGATGGGTGGATAGATAGATAGATGGATGGATGGATGGATGGATGCATGGATGCATGGATGCATGGATGGATGGATGGATGGATGGATGGATGGATGGATGGATGGATGGATGGATGGATGGATGGATGGATGGATGGATGGATGGATGGATGGATGGATGGATGGACGGACGCCTGGGCGGATTGATTGATTGATGGATGGATGGATGGATGGATGGGTGGATGGACGAATGGGTGGACGGACGGACGAATGGATGGACGGATGAATGGGCGGATAGACGGATGGATGGATGGATGGATGGATGGGCGGATATACTGATGGGCAGATTTACTGATTGATCGATCGATTGATCGATTGATTGATTGATTCATTGATTGATTCATTGATTTATTGATCACAAAAAAACAGCCCACCGGGTCGTCGATGCGCAGTTTGACCATCATCTCTGTGCCGACACACGACAGGAAGGATCCCACGGCTCCGATCGCCAGGCCCTCCCACGGGTGCGCTAGGGCACAGATTCCTGAACACAACAGGCAGACTTAGACAATTGTTTTGCTTCGGTAAGTAACACCATGATTTCAAAAGCAAAGCAAAATGTTAAAATCCAAAAAAATTAGATAGGGATGGGCCGAGAGTGGCGGGTGGGTGAGAGGTACTGCGATGCCGAGTTGATCCGCAATTGGTTTAATCTTGAAGTGTCAGAAGATATGAAAGCCTGAATGGCTGTAGACTGATTGAGAACTAGTATCATACTCACTATAATGAATAGTATATCAAATATTTTTAAAAAGAGTAAAGCCCTAGCCTGTTACACATAACCGAATATGGTCTCCAACCATGGTTGGGAGTAGGTCGGGGGCAAGGTCGGCTGTGGTTGGCTGGTGTTCGGCGAGGTCGGCTACTGTTCGGTCGCGCCAGCCGAATGGTTCAAAATGATTAAAAAATCGAGTGTGGACGGGAGGTTGGGCCATGGTTGGAGACTGGTTGGATGGTGGTTGGGAGTAGGACAGCAGTGCATGGTCGGGGCCTGGTTGGGAGTCAACCATGATTCAAATTTAACTTAAATTTGATTCGATTCGTATTGAAAGATAGGCGCGGCCTAAATCTGGTAAGACTGCTGCCGAACTTCGGCCATCCTTGGTTGCTTTGATTGGTGGTCGGGGGAAGGTTCTGAATGTGTGGCAGGGGCTTGACATGATTTGCTCACTGGCCCTACGCCAAACATAGAAAGCTCCAACATATCAAAGCAATGTCAATATATCAAGAACATCGCTTGCAAGTAAAGAGTCATAACTGTAATCGTGACTATTTAATAGTATAATCGTGAATAGTATCTTTGTAACCATAAGTTTCACACTAACTGTATATCTATAAAGCCGAACCCAGACTCTAACACATAGCCCTAACCATGAATGTAAGATATAACTCTAGCCATAATTCGTACATGCGTACCTGTGACGCCGACCAAGGCTCCCAGAATGCCATTGATCAGGTACGAGATGTCAAACTTCTTGTTCTTGGTGACGTAGCTGTTTGTTAGACATGAAGTTAAAAAGGGATGCATGTGTTATTTACAGTAACCAATATTGACGGAAAAAATCAAAACTCGCAGGATGAAACTGGCCGCACACTGCGTCAGACATCCTGATACTGTAGCTTCCAAATTGGTCCTTTGGGAGCCTACAAGAGGCCAAAGAAACCGGGGAAGACCCAAGATATCCTACATTGACAACCTCAAGTCAGATGCAGGCCTTACTGAGGTGGGGAAGCTCCGGTCCCTGATGATAGACAGAGAAGGAGCTCGACCAAAGTAAAGTAAGTAAGTAATATTGACATTCTAATAGAGCGTTTTCACTCGCGTGACTATGACGCAGGTATTGTCCGCCATATTGAATGTTAAACCATAAAGTTGCCAACGAACTTTGAATGCATAGATCTAATTACAGTCACTTGCAAATATATCGATAACATGCAAATTCATAGCTCTGAGTTATACAAGTTCAACCAATCAGCATGGCCGTGACGTCATGTGCAGACACCCTGTTCAACGTATAGTATGGAATTGGCAATATCAACCAATCTTTGAAATGTCTGTTGCCTATATCGAAGATTGCAATCCTATACTTGTTACCACGACTAGCACATCCAGATACGTTACGTGTATCCATATATGTATACATGTAAAGTATAATTATGTTAAAACACCTCTATAAACGAACGATAAGAAATTGTATGTTTGTGAGCCATACCTGAGCACGACAGCCACGATGCCTCCACCCATTGAAGCGGTAATGGTGGACACAGCCGACCTGAGACAGTTTTGTGATCAGAAGAACATGTCTACTTTATGAGTTGAAGGTTTGAAAGGAAGGCTTCGCTCCTGATACGTCGCCAAAAAAACCGATAACTGTCCCGAATGTGACATTGTGAATAAGTGACTAGGATCTTTAAAGAAATCCCGTGCAGAAGATGATCTTTTGTCGAGTTTTGACTGGCCACTATGGAAGATAGATACGTTTTTATTATGGCAAACTTACACGAACCTTTTTGTAGGTGTAATGTCATCTGTATTCTTGATAGATAGATAGATAGATAGATAGATGGATGGATGGATGGATGGATGGATGGATGGATGGATGGATGGATGGATGGATGGATGGATGGATGGATGGATGGATGGATGGATGGATGGATGGATGGATAGATAGATAGATAGATAGATAGATAGATGGATAGATAGATAGATAGATAGATAGATAGATAGATAGATAGTTGCCTGGTGGCCTGACCAGTGGAAGGGCTGCTAGAAGTGTGATGTAGCCAGGCTAGGGGCCTGACCAGTGGAAGGGCTGCTAGAAGTGTGATGTAGTCAGGCTAGGGGCCTGACCAGTGGAAGGGCTGCTAGAAGTGTGATGTAGCCAGGCTAGGGGCCTGACCAGTGGAAGGGCTGCTAGAAGTGTGATGTAGTCAGGCTAGGGGCCTGACCAGTGGAAGGGCTGCTAGAAGCGTGATGTAGACATGCTAGGTACCTGGCAGCTAGTTTCCACTTGCCGCCGGTGATGCCGAAGGTGCTGCCACAGTTAAACCCCAGCCAACCCCACCTGAAACAATGCATATAAACATAGTTTAACTTACGTGTATGAAGGTTACTCAGGTTTTTATAAGACGTTTCGAATAATTATGGACTTAACTCACTAATATGAAATAGTTGCCAGATAAATTTTAGAATAAGTCACAAGAACAAGTTTGGTGGCTCTAGCGCAAACCGTTCAGACGTTATCCGACATGAAAGTTGGCGCGGGCACTCCCCCCCCCCCCCCCGATAGTGTTAAAGAAAAAGGTTTGCTTTCTAACTTCTGCTTGGAGAGCATGAATATCTTACCAGAGCATAAACATGCCCAGCAGCGCGTTGGTGGGGGAGCCCATGGGCGGGGCCTCGTCCCTGTCCCAGCGGCCGTGCCGAGGGCCCAGGATCAGCGTCGCCACCAGGCTACACACGCCCCCTAGCAGGTGGACCGGTCCTGCACCTCCCACGTCCACGTATCCCATCTGGTTTAACCAGCCCTGGACGGGAAAAAAACGGTTGTTTTAGGCTGTTTAGGCAAAAGGTAAAATATTTGGTTAACAAATTCGTGCCATTTTCCCCCATAAAAAGGTACTAGACACGGGTGTTCGCCTTGCATTCGGTAGGTCGTGAGTTCGATCCCCGGCCCAGTCATACCAAAGACTTTAAAAATGGTACACACTGTTTTCTCTGCTTAGCACTCAGTATTTGGGAAAGAGTATGGTAGTTAAACACACACCACTACCAGTGGACTAGCTCCCTGGTGCAGTGATTGCACAACTGTGTGCAGTGATTGCACCTCTCCCTCCCTCCCTCCCTCCTGTCTCTCTCTCCCTCTCCCTCTCTTTCTTTCTTTCTTCCTTTCTTTCTTTCTTTTGATACAATTCTCTTCATTTAGTATTTGATTTATTTCAACTGATCTGAATCCAACATGAAACTGCAACTGATATAAAAATCAGGAATTTCCCTGAAATTGGCATTCGTGTCATTTTACATACTCATTACTTCTAAGTGTTTAAAAAAATATGTTAGATTCAGAAGAATTTTTTCTCTACTATTCTGTTCCCTAATTATAGCTTCTCTCCGGCTCAAAAGCTAAGAATAGTTTTCGCTGTTCCATCCGAAACTTAAGCCAGATGAAAGCTTAAGCCAAATCTTTACTATTACTGTCAAAGCTGATACCTTAAGAAGATTTTGTTTATCGATCCTGTAAGGAAACTGTCAGTCTGGTCTTTTGAGTTCAAAGACACCGACAAATCCGACACCGTCTGCCCCACCACATTCGTGCAAGTAATTTAGGGCTAGGGTTAGGGTTAGGGCTAGGGTTAGGGTTAGGGTTGGATAACTAAGAATTAGGGTTGATAATAGGAGTTTGAGTTAGGGTTATAGTTACAGTTAGAGTTGGGGTCATTATCGGGGTAGGGTTAGATTTTGGATTGGGGTTAAGGTTAGGTTTTATCTTCACATCATAACCCCCACCACACACACACAAATCTTCCTTGTCTCTGGTATATTGCCCCCCCCCCCTCTTCCAAGTAGTGTCGGGGGCATTAATATATTTATTTGTCAGGGGCAGAAATTTGCCTTCACAACGGTCTATTATTAGTATTCCAATTTCATATTCAAGAGGGAGTTTGAAAAATTTAGAGAAACTTTGTTTCAGTTTTTTACCAAATATATGTGTCTCAGCATTGGTAATAGCAATTTACATTTTCAAGCCCATTATAGTAAACAAAAATGTATTCTTTAAACCCTCTAATCGGCTTTTAAAATGGAATATCCCAAATATGCACGGAATGGAGGGTTAGAATTTCAGAGCAAATCCTGAATTAAGTCGGAAGGGCATGACATTGCCTCTGTCTTTGCTTGTTTTTCTTTGAACTCGTTGCTGCCTATACAGCTTTTCGGTTGTACGTTTTTATTGCAACATTTGATGACTGTTTTGCCGCCCTGAAATTGCATTGGATGGCCTTAAAAGCGGAAGGAAAGGGTTCCATGTACTGGGACAGGGTAGATAGACTGGGTGCTGGATCAAGATTCAGATTGGTTTGCAAGGGGTGTTCGGGAGGCGATCAAGATCCGTAGAATACACAGTACCTTGAACAGAGACAGGGGGCGTCACTATCTCAAACCAGCACGTCGGCAGAACGTATTGCGCCTGCGCAAAACCATTCGATTTTTCACGTTTTTCGTTGGATGTTTGGTCAACGTTGCATCAAAATTTTGCCTGTTGCAGACGATATCTTTTCCTATACAACATCTGAAAACTACATTGTACATTTTTGCTCTAATACAACCTTATATGAGACGTTCTGCCAAAGTGCTATGCACAATACATTATGGGTTTCGCGCAGGTGCAGTACATTCTGCCGACGTGCTTCTCAAACCTGTGTATGACTGTCTCTTGTCACGTGATAATCAACACCAAGTCACGTGACAAGAGAACTCCGAGTCGAGACCTAACTTCACTAGGCTTCATGATGAAGAGACAGAGTGCGTCTCGAAAGCTCCCCAGAGCAATAAAACTTGTTGTGTGTGTGGTTGAATATTTTGTCAAGGGTTCCATGTACCTTACTGTCCCAGGCCCAGTGGGAGGGAAAGCAGAACACCAGTGTGTTGAGAACACAGAACGCCATGTAAGCCTGAAGTTTGGTCCGCTCGGCCATCGCTCCTGGAGGGGAGGGACCAGTATAATCAGTGCAATGTATGATGAGTCCAGTGCAATGTATGATGAAAACTACTATAAACAAGCACTTTAAAACACATTTACCTTTATTTCAAACCTCAAGTCTTTACTCCCACTGCAAAGCTGGATTTGTCAGGTTTCTTTGGATACAAAAAGTGGAAGTTCAACTCCGGCGTTTTCAAGAGCTACAGCCCAAAAATTGAAATGATACCAGGATTTCACCCCCTGTCCCAGTGGGTCAGTCCATGAAGTGAGCCTGTATTCAGGGGTCAGTAACAGGTCAAATCATGCCAAAGGTCACACATTTTGAGCAGAGTTTGAAAATACACATTCTTCTGTCCTTCCTAGAAGAAAACTGGGCCGTTCTGAGCAAAATTTGCCCAGGAAAAAATTATTTAAAAAATATGTCCATATTTAAGTCGTGGCTGTACACAGGGCCATTTCTGCGCATGCCCGGAATGACCGGTCCCTCCCCTGGAGTGGGGGAAAAGGCTACGTCAAGAGGTTTTCAGACGACCAATGAGAAAAACCTACAAGAGTGTGTTATGTCGAGAAACTTTAAAATGTTCTGCAACTCAAAGAATTACTCACCAGAATCTTCGACCGAATGACTCGGCCGGGATCATATAGCAATTGGGTCAGAAAGAAGACCGAGTGATTTGGTCAAAAATTTCGGTAATTCTTTGAGTTGGAGAACAGTTTCTCATAATATATCTTACCAACGCTCATGAACTTACATGCAATATTATGGTCACAAGTAGAGACGCCGATAACTTGCCATTTACAAATACATGTACTTATATTCCTTTTTTCCACTTGTATTTTAAGATTTTCATTCTGTATGTAAAGGTTGAGACACTCATTATACGGACCAAGCTACTAGAGGATCCAAACTCACCTCACTTCTTTGCGAGCACAAGAGCTATCTACGATGCAAAATTCGTGACCCTAGCATGTCCAGATCACAAGACATCAAAACCAGACGTTTC